>VYZR01034952.1:10801-28828 GCA_013400675.1 Oxylabes madagascariensis
AGAAAGTTGTCAGTTAACCAACGCTTAATAGAGAGCAATCAGATCAGTATGAGACATGTCCTCGCAGCTAAAAAGCCTTAAACATCTCAGATGCAGCAGCTTCTGAAGACTTCCAAGACACCTTCTGCAGTACTCGTAATTATTTCCCTGCTGCTGAGAGGGAGCAGCCGAGATAGGCACTTTGTGTTCATTATCCAGCATAATATTCACTGGTCAATTTAATTAATGCTTAGAAAATGTACGTGATGAATTACAAGTTATTGAGGCTGGGGGGTGGGAGGAGGAATGCAGAAATTAACATTGGCTGATCATTTAAAATTTCTGAAAAATTATTCCTTTGGTTTTACACTAACCAAGTCTCATGGGGTGTTCCCCCTTCCTGCAGACAGCTAATTTCTCACAGGCACAGTTGCTGGCTATCAAGAAACCTCTTGTAGGAGCTGCTGGAGGCAAAACTATTTGCTGAGCATATTGCAAGAGATTCAGGTAGTGGAGCAGAGGTCTTGGACACATTGTACTGCCTGTTTCCCTATCCAGCCTATCCATTATATCCCAGACACATCAGCTTCACATCACATGAAGGAATGCTGCTCTCTGGGGAGTCCTCAACAGAAATCTGAGAGCTGCCTCTCAAAACTGATGATCTTGAAACACGCCTTGAAAGGCTCCTAAGCTTAACAGGCAAAACAGAGGGGGGCAGAGAAGGGAGGGGGTCTTCTGAGCCCAGCTCAACAGCCCAAGCAGCTAAATGATTTTCTGAAGGTCACAAAGGAAACCTGTGTCCGAGTAGGGGATTCAACCCAGATTTTTGCTTGCCTGGTTCATTGCTTTAGCAGTTGGATGCTCCTGCTGCCTCCTTAGTCATTGCCATTGGTCACTGTAAAGTGTGGGTTCCTTCACTGTGTTTGTAAAAGATGGAAACAGGAGGAGATGCGACAGAAACCAGTCATAAGTGCAAAATAAATAAATGTGTCTTTCCCTGACCTTTTTGTTGTTACTGCACCAACTGTGGATTCAGGGTAATCTACTCCAGTTCAGGTTTTCTAAGCTTTCCACACAGAAAATCCCACAAGAGTTCCCTTTGCAAATCTGTTTTCTTTTAAGTAGCACCAGTTTCCTGGTGCATATGTTCCACATTTGTCTGGGTGCATGTGTGAGAGCCAGTAGCTCCCCAGCTCACTCTCTACTCTGGAGATCACTTGAGAATTGGGTTTTCTTTGTGAGATGAAGTATCACGTGCAGGCTCTGTGCTCCCAGGGACTTAATTTTGTACAGAAAACGATCTATGTCCATGTGGAAAGCCTTGGGAAAGCTCCCTGCAGCCTTAAGAAATGCAATATTGCCCTCTAGTGATGATGAGAACAGTCGCGTTTGAGCTGGTGAGACAAAAAGCTTTTTGGCTAACTTTCACTGGGATGCAAAATGGAAAAAAATGTTCTTGTTTTCTTCTGACCTTGGAACAAGAAAACCTACCATCATAACTCGGAGAGCACTAGTAGCAGTGATAAGAAGAGAAAGTTGTTCAAGAACCACAGAATGTGTAAAAGTGCCATTATTCTCCATGAATTCAGCAGAAGGGAAGCCAGCTGTACTCGGAGAGCAGATCTAGTAAGAAGGTTTCTTTTTTAATGCTTCAATTTTTGCATTTCTAAAACCAAGTATATTTTTTATTTGGGAAAAGGAAAAGGAAAAGGAAAAGGAAAAAAGGAGGGCTTTTTTAAGGACAGGAGGTGAAATGGTGAAAACCAGAAAAAAATAAGAAAAAGTTTAATCTCTGTGCTTCATCATCACTACATTCAAATGTTTTGGTGTCTTGTGGGCTTAATTGGTTGTTGGTGTTTTCTTGAGGTTTATTTGATTTTATTCAGGTTTTATTTTTATCTCTCTTCTGAAGGGGTAGAAGGAAGGGTAATACCGACAGGAGCCCTTCAGCAGATGAACAAAAATGTTTCTCTCACTCTAATAACCAAGGAGTTGGTTCTGCCTGTCAGGAAATAAAGTGTTTTGAAGAGCCTTCAGAAGACACTTAGGAGCACTACAAAGCTTTGACCTTTGCCCCTAAGAAGGTTACATTTAAGGCCCTGGACTCTGCAAATAGCTGGATATGGACAATCCCTTCAGCACTTGTGTGAAGCCTCAGGAGTGTCCATCCGCAGGTGTGTCTGCTCCCAGACAGCAGGGTCAGGGACTGGGCTTTCTCTGTAACTGGACCCTGCACGTCAACCCAGATTTCTAAGGAATTTGGGTTTTTAAAAGTCCCTGCTGCAGACACCATTTCTCTGGCACCTTCCCTAGTCTAATTGCCTCTGACAAGGCACGATAGCACTGGAATTTATGTAAGGAACATTGCTGTCACTGCACTGCAGCTTGAAAATCACTACCAAACAGCAGCAGCAGACAGATCTATTTATTTTTCCTTACCTAAAACACTAAGTAAATGCAAAATTCACCTTAACATTCCCTGAACATATCCAGTTTCTCTGTTACTACAAAAACACGCAACATACCTCTATGGAATGATCAGTCATTAGCATTGACAGTATCCAGAACACTTTTTTCCCAAAAAAAAAAAGATCTCAAGGCAGAATTAAGGGCAGGAGTCAATTCTCACAAGGTTCTCACAAAGTTAATTGCCAAAGCATCAGACCTTCAGAGCAGGCAGGACATGGAGTACTGAATAAATTCATACATATCATAGGCTTTCAACATAATTGCAAATATTTGGGACAATCAGCCAATGCAAATGAGTGGGTTTTTCTGACACTGACGGTTTGAGCTTTCTCCTCAGTTCTGAGAAGTCACTTCAGCTCAAAAAAAATAGATTATGATCATTCCCTGTCATCCCTAACCTTGTTATTCATGGTAGTGGTAAACTGTGCAAGATAAGTAACTACTGCCGTACTATGAGAACATAGATATAATATGTAAAGAGCCCTTTATAAAATTTGTTTTATGCAGAGCTGAAGGGGACAGAGAAGGAACCCAGAAGTGCATTTCTGTAGAAGAATATTTTACAAGATCCAGGTCAATAGCACAGAATTGTTGTGATGGGTAAAAGAGAGACAAAGAAATGCTGATGGTGAAAATGTGATGGCAAACAAAGGTGAAGTTTACAAGAAAACAGAATAAACGTTTATTTTAAGTCCTATTTTAAGTCTTAGAACAAAGCAAAGGATTATTTAGAACCTAAATCATCCACTTGATGATCCAGTTCCTTTGGTATGGCTGGGGTGGTGGTGACTGATCACGTCCTGGAGTGTGCACAAGCCTCCTTCACCACCTCAGTCTGCTATAAGGGAAGAAAGTTCATTTTTAGTACATTCATCATGACTCCATTGACCGCATTTTTCATTTAGTAAGTGCATTTCCATGTTTTGCCCTAGTTCCCTCATGTCTCACCCCTCTTGCTTTCTCTTTCAGGTTCTACATTGAAAGCATCTCCTACCTGAAGGACAATGCCACCATCGAGCTGTTTTTCTTGAACGCCAAGTCCTGCATCTACAAGGTGAGGACTTGGGGAGCTCTGGGTGGCACCGGAGTGGGCTGAGACACCCGGGTCTGCATTCCTTGCCCCATAATTTACACTGGTCACACCTGGACTTCCAGATACAACCTTCTCCTCCTCCTCCTCCTCACACATTCCCTCACTCCTCTGTTTCCAGCTGCCACCGCACTTGGCAGCTGCTTTCCTGTCAGAGAGTGGTTCTGGGGTAAAACAGCCCTGGAAGTAACTCTTGCGGCTGGCAGGAGGGTATCTGCACTGCTAGAAGTATAAACTGGCTTGTATTTAGAAGGAAATACCTGGTTCTGTGTTAAAAACGCGCTCTGGGCCGAGTGGCTGCTGTGAGGGTTTCCGGCCCGCAGAGGGAGGCAGTGCGGCGCGGGCGCCATCTTCGGGGACGGGGCAGCGGCGTGTGAGGGGGAGAGTGGGAGCGGGAAGGATGGAATGGCCTCCGTTGGAAGGGAACCGCAAGGATCGTCGAGTCCAGCTCTTGGCTCTGCACACACAGACCCCGAGAATCCCACCACGTTCCTGAGAGTGTTGTCCAGACGCATCTTGAACTCTGTCGGGCTCAGTGCTGTGACCACTTCCCTGGGGAGCCTGTTCCAGTGCCCAGCCACCCTCTGGGTGAAGCTTTTCCTGATATCCAACCATGTGTCAGTTTCACGTCATTCCCTCAGCATGTCATTGTTCACTAGATTAGAGTTCGGTGCCTGCCCCTCCACTTCCCCTCGTGAGCATGTTGCAGATCGCCATGAGGTCTCCCCTCAGCCTCTTCTCCAGGCTGAACAAGCTAAGTGACCTCAGATTTGTGGGACAGGAGGAGTTTATGGGTTTATATGAGTGGGGTAAAGGTGTCTGTGGATATGCACCGAAGATCACCTTGTAGAGGAACAAGCCATGCACTGAGAAATGTTTCTGCAGGAGTAATTGCCCTCCCTGGTACACTCCTGAAAGGCCAGGCTGCTGTCCCTGGCCCTGCAGCTCAGAGCAGCCCCTTACAAGGTACTCTCTGTGCCAGAGACAACGGCGTCCTGGCACATCCTCAGCTTGGAGAGATGCCCACAGCGGAGCCATGAAGCTGATCCCTCTCATGCCACAAGCCAGCTGTAAAATGGCAAGGTCCGGAAAATCAACCAGCCCCAGACCACGCTTAGGTGAAGATTGGCTGTGTACAGACTCGGCCAGGTGGGCTGGATGTCTGGGGCTGGGAGAGGTTTGTCAGCAGCTGGGATTCCCTGGGAGGATCCCTCCTACCTCCCTCTGTGCTGGCAGAGGCCATTCCTGTGACTCACCTCCATCTGCCAGAGAGGAAGTGGTAGGAAAAGACAGATGTAGTCAGGGAGAGATTGTTCCACCATCCCACAACCCTCAGCACGTTTGTGACCTGCTAAGCCAAGTAGATTACACCAAATCTGGAGCCTCACCTTGACATTCATATGTCCTAAAATGCAAGGCCTAACTTTGTATTTTCTAAAATGCAGGGCAGAAGCCAGAAAATTCGTTTTTGCCAGTGCCCAGGAACCAGGCAGGGCTGCTGAGCTGAGCTGTGCAGTGCTTTGCTCTCCGGCAAGGCTGCAATTAGATGTGCTTAGTCAGCCCTCTCCAGCAACAAACTCAGTGAGCATCACGTTTTGGTTCCTGGGGAAAGTTTCTTTTTGAAGTACTGCCAGGAAAAGCTTACACTGTTGTTCTTTTTTTGGAGAAAGCCTAATAAGAAGAAGAGGGGAACAAAATAAAACAAAGTGCCTACAGATCTAGGTTGGTCTATTTTAGGCTGACCTCCCCTAAAACCATTACTTTGCACATTCGAGCTGAGTGTCTCCATCCAAAAATAGCCCTGCTGAAGTCCCAATCTCCCATGCAGATCCTTCCCCATTTGACTCCCAGCCACATAAGCCATGCTGTGCTATTAAAAAAGGGGCTGAATTTGAAAGTTGGGTGCAAAGTGTCTGCTAAGACTCAGGTCAAGCACCCAACCTGGCAGATTCCTCTTAATGAACTCGGTGTCTGAGCACAGCCAGTGCTTGTCATTCCTGCAGTTAGCACATGATGTCACGTGCTGCCAAACCATGAGAGCTTCCTTGTTGCACCAGAAGTTTCCTCATTGGACTTCCCATGGATACCTCCACTGCTGTCTCTCCTGCAGCACAGAAAGACCAATGTGTATGAAATAAGCATAGCTCCTAACACTGCGCTAGCACCTCTGACCTTCCCCTGTTGATTCTCCAGGCACACATCCTCAAACACCCACTTGCTCAGGGTGGGAAAGAATAAAACTGAGGCCCAGTTTGGGGCTGCTGGTCCCTGGGTTGCCAGCTGGCCCTGTGTTGGGTGCTGTTCTCCTCTGTCTATGCCCACTGCCTCCACTCACCAACCCTGTTGAGTAGTGAGACATTCATGAACCCGCACACCCAAACCCTCGCACAAGATCAGCAAGCCACTTTTGCCCAGAAAGGCCAAACCACATTTGTACTACCAAAGCAGGCAGGGCTTGGCATCAGGCACTGTCCCTTGATCAGACAGGCTGTTTAGTTACTCGCACGTTCTGGCGTGGGTTTTGGCCTGTGCCAACTAGCTCTGCCCCAGGCGTTGCTTCAGCGCTGATCAAGGATGCGCACCTGTTCCAAATCGGCAACACGGTGGAAACCCCATCTTGGACTGGGGGAGAGAGGGTGAGTGTTTAGTCATGAGTTGTACTGCACCCCATGTACCCTTGGGGCCAGAGAATGGGCTCTGGCCCATTTCACCTGCCAGTGTAGACCTGCTATAGTAGCATCAACACATGGTTGCACAGGCTGCTTTGTCTGTGCCATGCCTGATGCTTCCAGACAGGAGGAAGACCAGGTGCTCTGGTTCTAGTCTGCATTGTCCCTTGCTATGGGATGTGCCTGATAGCCCCAGCCCAGCCCTGCCTGCAGCTGAATCAACCTCTTGCACCAGTCGCTTCCCTTGGCACAGGCCCATCGTCGGTGCAGGTGCCTGCGTGACTCAGGCAGTTCAGCTGAGAGGGAAAAGGCGTGTTTATCGCCCATAGCAGAGCTGCTCTTCTCTCCCCAAGGAGTTGTTATGAAAGAGGTGAACTTATTTTAAAAAGCTGGCACTGGTGAAAGCCGAGGACACCTGGATTTTATCCTGTGTTTTGTTCCCTTTGTTTTTGATTTTGCCAGAGACAAGCCAGTGCAGCAATTGTGGCTTGTAAATGAGGTGTGGCCATGACTTGGCTGGAGCATGGATCACAGCAGTGATCTATATTTAGATCACTCATTTCTTGCCAGATGAAGTAAAATATTAAAAACAGCAGCTTAAATAAATACAACAGAAAAACCACTACAGGAATGAGCTGAACAGTGACCCAGTTTACTGAGCCATGTCCATAGGAGACAATGTAGGAGTTCTAGTTGCAGAATAGAGACCGAAACATTATCTCAGTAAAAGCCCACTAGCTTCCCAAAGACAGGAACCAGAGAGTCAGGAATAGCATGTTTGGCCTCCAGAGTAATGCTCATGCCTCCCATCTCAAGCATCTTTGATGCTTGGACTGCATCCTGCACATCCAGCCAGAGCAGTGCCTGGACACCTTGGTTCTGTAACTTCTGTCTCAGGCATAGCAGAGGAATCCTGAGAGGATCTGTTGGGACCATCAGTGACCATGGTGTCCAAGTAAAACCCTCCAAGATTGCTTTCATCAGTGACAGGATCCTATAAAACGGAGCAAGGAAGATCTACCAAAAGACTTGCTGTCACAGCTCATTGTCAAACCACTCCCAGCCTCAGTGCTCTTCAGGGTGAAAAGGCCAAAACCAGGGGTCAAATCCTGCAAGAGCAAATATGGTTCATTTTCCTGTGAGTTTACCTTTTGCAAGGACCAGAGAAGTCCAGTGGGGGCTTTGATACCACCTCAGTGTGTCAAAAACAAATTCTCATTCCTGGCTTCTGTGAGCCAAGGACAAAGCTGTGTTCCCTTGAAGCATGGTCACATCTGGGGGCAAAAAAAATCTATATCCTAGACTTCTTTTCACTAAATCACACAAGAAAATAAAATGTACCCTGATCCTACCCCTTCCACCTGCCTTCTCCTCACTCCTCCCCCAGGAATCCCTTCATGCCACATCCAGTTATGCTTTATTAACCAGCACATTACACTGAATATTTGGATTTTTCCATATCTGAGTGGGCAGGTTCTCCCTCCCTTTTGTCTCCAGGAGCACAGGGAATACTTTGAAGCCTAGCCAAGGGAGAAAACTGGCACTGCATGCTTCACCATGCAGGAGTCAGGAGGAGGTGTATGTCCTTCTTACAGAAGCTCAACTCTCTTTTTCTTTCTTGTTTTCTTCACCTTTCAAGGAACTCATTGAGGTGGACAGTGAAGTGGTGTTTGAACTGGCTGCGTACATCTTGCAGGTAAGCACCCGCCTTCTCTCACTTGGTGCTACCTCATGGTGCATTAAGTGTTTTGATTTACCAAATCCACAGTGGCTTTGTGGAAGTAGGGGTTCCCCTCAATTGCAGGAAAAAAATGTCATTGCAAAGTTTTCATTGCTTCTGCCAAAAGAGGTACAGAAGGCTCTCAAACTAGACCTCCCCACTCAGGGAGCAGGTACTACTGCTCAACATTTTGCATACAGAAATGTGTTATGTTTGCACCAACACAGATATCCAGGACTCTGGGGTATGATGTACAGCCAGAGAAAATCTAAGTGATGAATGCAAATTCCTAGGTGAAATCCATATGCAATGAGGTTTTCCTCCAGTGACTTTACTTGCATTTTTTTTCCCAATGAGGCTTGGTCCTCTGATGAGCTACATAAGCTTCTACATATGCAACTGTCTGTATTCTCCAATGTGGGCAGAATGGTTTAAAGACTTTTCTAAATAAAGACTTATCTTTGTCTTTCAAAGTTCTGCTCTTCAAGAAGAGGGGAAAGGGTCAGAGAGCAAATGACCAAGTAGCGTTTGGTAAATGTCTGGTTCCCAGAAAGGAACCTTTTCAGCGTAGTGGAGGTGGGTTTTCTGGAAGTTCTCTTTTTAGAAGCATGACTGTGGGAGCAGATCAGACATAATTGTCAGATGATCCTTGTTTCCCCTCTCTTACAGTCTGTAGTTTTAATTTTTTTCCCATCAGCCATGAAGCTATGAGGAGCCATGTGAGCAGACAAACCAGCTCATCAGACTGCACTAATAAATAACAATGCACTGCACTTATAGAGCACTTGCCATGTTAAAGAAGCAATTAATGTGTTGGGATTTGAACCTTCATTAAAATCATTTTATGTTACAAGAATGGAGCAGGAGAGTCAGGATGGAGGACTCAATTAGCAGCACATTATAGAAATCTCATATTGGCTGTTGGGGGAATACACATCAAACAACGGGCTCATTGTGAGGAGCAGCAGTGGGGTTATGAATCTATTGTCTGCTCATCCTAGTGAATAACTTAGTGCTTAGTAATTGTACAGCCAGACCCAGAGCTGCCACTGTAACTAACCCTTGTTGCTGGGATTGTTTCTTGCCACAAACACAGGATGTTGCGCTTATTCCTGTAGTAGTTTGATGTGTAACTTAATGAAAACAGTCAAAACAAGCCACACCTTTGCTGCCTGTAACCAGAAACTCCTACAACCCGTGTTTATGACAGGATCCAAGCAAAACAAAAGGAATTATACTGCATTTTGCTCTACTTCTTGCTACAGCATTTAGGTCAAAGCTCTGAATTACAAAGAATATATCCTACAAAACTGTTTTTTAAATTCAGTATGCTCACACCCATGTAGGCCAGAGCATATCCTTTGGGCTTTGTTCTGTGTTGAACTGTAATCATGACATGCTCAGACACTCCTTCGTATGAACCAGAGAAGTGCTTGTCTGCCCTTCAGTTCACTCAGAGGGAAATGGAAAGATAGTAAATGTCTGTCAGAACTCAAGTGATTTAGTCTGCAGCCCTATTTCAAATTGTTTTATTACCAGAACAAATTAAAGTACCACCAGAGCTCCGAACTTTACCCCAGCCTCAGGACTAAAACACCACTGGACGTGGGCTGGCAGGTTTTGCGGGTAGATGAATGGATGTAAAGACAAAAGACCTGAATACAAAGCCCAGGCCTTTTGGCAGTGGAAACTCCCTCACTGTGCAAATTACGTTTTTGCACTGTGCTTTCTGTGTAGCTGGTGGCAAATGAGGTGCTTTAGCATGAATCATATGAAAGGCATATTGTCTGTGGTAAATGGAAAATGCAAAATGTGTGCTAAACCTATTGCGGAGGGCACTCACCAGATTTTGAGGATTCTCCAGGTGTGTAGTAAGAGTAATCTAACTACTGTAGTGGAACATTATCCAACCCTTTAACATGAGGCTGTGATGGTAATAAATGGAAGTATCTAGATGTACAAGTAAGGGAGCTAAATACTCCTCCAAACACCCAGGAAGCAGTTAGAGAAACCTGTGTCCTGCATCCCCTTGAAAGCTGACAGTGAGCAAGCTTTTTGAAAGTCTAGGTACTAGAAAATGGCCAGAATACTTGTAAAAAGTCAGGGGAGTTGCAGTCTCACAGGCTGCAAAACCACTGAGACTTCAGAGATTTTCTAGTAATGTAGCACCCAAAATTTCTTATTTACTGGTGTTATATCCTGTAGCATCTTAGGTATCCACAGCAGCATGAGAAATCATCTGACCCTGTATTAGATCTTTTGTTTGTTAATCTGCAAAACTCACTGTATCATGGCACTTGACATTAGATACCGGTTCCAAAAAATGCATGAGGAATCAATTACAACAGGAAATTGCTGCTAAATTAATTTTGCAAATGGAAAGTCTTGAACAGGCTTTTCTTCTCTTTTTTTTTTTTTTTTTTTTTTTTTTTTTTTTTTTTTTTTTTTNTTTTTTTTTTTTATGTTTTTAATTATATATTTTTAATTTCTCTTCCTTATTTTACAGGAGGCAAAGGGAGATTTTTCAAGGTAGGTGAACTTAAAAAGTTTTTGCCATTGTGTCATGTGAGAATAAATCTGGTAAAATTCCTGTGTGAGACATGCAACTGAGTTGTAGCTGTGTAGCAACAGGATTGCCTCTGTTAGCAATGCAACTATGTGTGCATGGCTAACACAGACATCGTGTTTCCTGACATAATTTCTTCACCAAACACAACCTTTGACCAGAGCATGCCTTGCAAACAGCATTGTTTGTGATTTTGTTGTTGACAAATCTCATTATGTGGTCATGAAGTTCAGGAAATAGACTAGTCTTTGGAAGGAAATTGCTAAGGAAATTACTCTAAAATCACTATTATATCACAGATCCTGCCAGAGGCAACATTAAAATTCCATCACTAATTGATATTTCAGTTTGAATTTGGACAGTTCTCAAAATCACAGCTTTGATAATTGGTTTTGTTGAACTTCTGCTGTCCCTTGAGCCAAATCTTCAGAGTTACTGTAAGAAATTCAATAAGGTGACTGTACTTGGTGTTTCAGAAGACTGTTAATCAGATGTCCAAGAATTTTCCTGTAAGTCGACCCTGTCTGTGATTTACATGTTAGTAGCAACCAAAGGTCAGATGATTGTTTGGTGTCTCATGTGAGAAACGTGAAAGTTCTTAGTATGACGCTCAGGAGAACTGACAATGCTAAAAATTTCATTTAGTCCATATTTTACTTTTGCTGACCTGAATATGAGTTCAGCTGGAGGACCACAATATTCATGAAAGTTATTTTCAGAGAAGAAAAGAAATGGGCAGTGGGATTGAATTGTCAGGTGAGCCTAAAGAATTGTCTTAACTTTGTCAGCATTGCGATACACTGAAACATGACTGTAAGGCTGTGAAGAGCAATGAAACATGATAGGAGGCCGTGAAGAACAGACAGGTTCCACTTTCTGGTGGAATGGAACTTCTAGCCAGCTCAAATGGTGACAAATCAGTGAAAAGGAACTGCATTGTAGGTATCTCCTGCCCATCATGGAATTTGAGATGACCTGAGGTAGCCCTTGCTAAAAGGAAGTTTAAGCTCTGCCTTATCATTTCTCAAAACCTTAATGAACTTGCAAAATCCTGACATGCATCTGACCACAAAGACACAAACCCAGTCTTGCTTCATTTTTCAGTTCTGCCTGATTTGGAATAACTTGGCTATCAGCACTGTTTATTTAGGGGGTACTGGAGTGCATGTGGCTCTGACTTTTCAGTCTGGTTTTCAAAGCTCTGCCAAGTACTCAGTCCAGAAGAGCTGTGCCAAGCAAAGTTTTGCCATTTCAACCTGTGATAAACCACTGGTTTTGCTAAAAGGAGCAGTATTTATTTCCCAGAATGTTTTGGTTATGGTGAAAACACACTTGGAAAGTGTATGTACAGACTGTGAAATGCAGAACAGAAAGGAATCAGAGAGCTCGGGGTAATAGGACTGAAAGCACTTTATCTTCAAGTACCCGTTTCCAGACCAGAAATGGAAACAGCTGGTGGAAAGTATCCACCTGCTAAAAGTTGTGTGATGTCCTTTGTAAAAGGAATGGTTGAGTTTATCACAGTGTGTTTCTCTAGGCCACAGAGAAATGAGGAATCTTCTTTGAGGGCACAGAAGATACCTCAAGCCACATTGTTAACTGCTCCCACCACATCAGTGTGGCTGTCATCACCAGGCCCATTAAAACAGCTCTGAGTTCTTTCACCTGTGGATCACAGTGGTTTGAAGTGGAAGGGGGGTTCCTTACATCGGAGTCAGGCAAAGAAGGGGTGTCATAATAACAATTTTAGGGCACTGCCAGGGATCTTAATTTATAAATGGACTTTGGGGACAAAGCAATCTGCCAGTTTGAAGCCTGTTCTTGCAGGAAGGTAGAAGAAAGCTACCTTGATCCTCTGTGGTCTGGAAGACTTGGCATCTCCCAGGGATGTCTGTCCAGCAGCTCCCATCTAATGTGCACTGACACAGGTTTATGTGCTGGGTGAGATCCAGGTGCTACTGAAGTCAACATGAGGTTGTTGTGGTCAAGATTTTTTCCTGCTGAGATTTGTGGTTATCGTATCAGCAGTGTAAAATCTGGCAGGCGAATCAAGCCTCAGGCCAGCCAGAGGAGCTGCAGATGAAGGCAAATGTTCTGACTTCTCTTAGGGATCAAGTTAGCTTCAGTGTCTGCAATTAGTTGATGTTGAAATACTGTTTAAAGTAGAGGGTAGCTACTGTTTGAAACAGAGAAACTTTGCAGTTGTGATTGTCTTGCTGCTGAGATTTAAAGATTATATGTTGTACATGGCAGCATATGTTGTGTGAAGGCTGAACTCTTGAACTCCTTTGTTTTTGAAGAAATAATTTAATTCTAAAGGGTTGCATGCTTGGAACGCAGACTGCAGCTTTCCCACACCTGTCCTGAATACTGCCACCATCAGATTTATAGCCTGTGAGAGTACGAGTTTCTCTCTGGCCCTGATCCAGAAAAGCGCATAAGCACCGGCTCATTTGTAGTGATGGGAGAATTGCTTTTCCCCCTGGGAGCCTTCCTGTGAGTCACTGCCCCTCACCTCAGGTGCTGGGACAGTCAAAGCCAAACTGTCACAGCTCCAGCTGCGTGTTGGCACCTGCCCGTGGTGGCCGGAGCAGGATTACCTCAAACCCCACTGCAGCCAGGTGGAGCATCTGCAGCTGGTTCAGGACTCCTGCTGAGGCCAAAGTCTGCTCTTTGGGCCTCGTGGGAATTCAAAGAACAGAATCAATCTTACGAACTCTAACAGGTAGCTTTCTATCTCTGTGAACTGATACATCCTCGATGACAGCAGGTCTCACTGCTGCTTTTGAGGAAATCATCCCATACCTCAGAATAATCACTGTGCTCAGAGTACTCCTTTTACCTTTTCCAAAAAGCAGCTCATGTGTCATTTCAAACATGATCCTTTGGTAGGGCATTGTCATGCATGACTCTGTTATCACTGCTTCTTGTCACCTTGAGCATCACAGTGATTCCCAGGTTTTGCTAAGCCTGGGGAGCACAGTCCAAGTCACCCTCACCTGTCTTGATGTAAAATGCCACAACAGCCCTGTCAGATGAGTTTAGCAGCTATAGTGAGCAATTCTTTTAAGTCCATTTCCATTTCTAATGTGTGTTTCATTTCAAAAACAAGCTCATCAGAAACCCTGAGTTCCTGAACCTGTTTAAATCAACCAAGTATTTCTTAATGTTTGCTGTGAGTGGCCCCATCCACCTCTTAGTTGATAAAGATTCAGGCAGAATGAGGTTTAAAATAAAAAGCTTTTCTTCTTGAAGAGTTCCTAATCCTCTGCACTAAAGAAGAGCATTTTCACGTTACTAAAAGAGAATGCCCAAATGCTTCAGCTGACAAGACTTAAATATGTTTCCTTTTAGTCTGGGTCATACCATGGAATTTTGGACAATCAAGTATCCCTGTTCAGCTGATTTTCAGGTGGAACCAGACACTTAAGATTGGATCTGTGCTTTTCAATATTAGCTGCAAACGTTTTGACTTCAAAGGCACAGAATTGCACGTATAAAGCTCCTAAACTAGTACCCTGCAGAGTGATCCAAAGGTTATTAGCTCAAACTAATCTTGTTTCTAGTTGGGAGCTGAGTCACACTTGGTTGGCAGAGCATGGGCAGGACAAATTTCAGTTCCTTAGATGGACACAAATCCTACAGTTGTGACTCTCTTTAGGTCTACATAAAGGAATTACCAAGGCTTTCCTTGGTAAATTACCAATTCTCCCCTAACTTCAGGGGGAATACAACATATTGTTAAAATAATTGAGATGTTTTTCCTCTAATTTAATCCTGCCCGATTGAGAGTCCAGTCCCAAAATCTCTGGGAAACTCACACCACCTTTGTTTTCAAATGTTCATAATCCAGTTCTTCAGCCTTAAACACCTTGTATGTCAAAGCAGCAAGAAATGGCATATACTGATCATTTGTTCCTCAGTTTGGGGAAGGGAAAGAAAAACCTCTGAGTAAAACAAAATCCTGAACCACTGCAGCTAGTTCCTCATTGCTAGATTTCTTCCAGTTAAACAATATGAGACATTTCGAGTGAACTCCACGTATCTCCCAGCAATATATGAAAGAATAACAAGGGAGGAAGGCTAACGGCCAGTTTCCTGCTAGGCAGAATTTCACAATAATTTCAACATTTGGGCAGATGGTAATCTAACATAGTTTCAGGATTACTTTTCTTTCTGTGTAACCAAATGACATTTAACCAATTTGAATGTATTAAAGGGTTAGAAAACCTGGGCAGCATTCTTGCAGCCTAATGGTAAAGATCCTAAACACTGTATTTTGAAAAGAACCATCTAATCAGAGAATCTCAGACTATGCATTTCCTCTTGCATTCTACAGAATGAATTACCATGCTGAGAAGAGTTGGTAACTTTAACCTGCAGTTTTGTTTTGTTACTGATCATTGTTATTACGCATGCTGGAAAATCTATGGATTTCCTGAGACAACTGCATGTGTAATCTTGCTCAAAAATATTTTAGACAATATGCAAAAACTTGTTTTTCACAAAATTTTTATGAAATTCTAGGCAGGCCTTTTGTCCCCATGTAGATAAAGATACTAAGAGGTGGTGACTAATTTATTTGGACAAGACTCATTAAACAGGCAGTACCAGAACAAACCCAAGAAAAAAGGAGTTCTGTTTTCTAGGTCCATTCTTAGTCAACCTTACTTCTGGCTTTCTAACCAGCTTTCAGGAACTCATACAGATGGCTTTTCCAGTTCAGTTTTTATATAGTTATTCAGTCCTTTAAATATTACCATTTCCACCTTAGGGAAAAAAAAGGAATGAAGTGGTCTAGGGGACACAGAGAAAGTGTGTTTGGAGCCTTTCCCCTGCATATTAATAAATCTGTATCCTAAACACCCTTCTGTATATATCAGCCCTGGAGACTGGACACTTCCGAGTATAAAATAAATGCAGCACAAGTGACCGGATTAAACAAACACATTCTAAATACAGTAATAAAATAAACACACTGAGATATTTCACTAGAAAGAGCATGAAAGGCAGTAAGTATGAAACCACTTGAGATCCTGCTGGAAACATTTTAAAAATTGAGGTGTTCAGTGTTTTAGAAGGAGCTGAGAGGAAAGTGACCTCATGACCACTAGTTCAAATACAACCTGAGTCATTATTTTTTTTCCTTTTTTTGAATTTTTTTTTTATTTGACATGTTTTTGGGAGTCTAAATTAATTTGTCTTGAGATGAGTCTTGCCAGAAGGCTTAGTGAATGCATGGATCATAGAATGAAATACCTTTTTGTTCCTAGAAGTGATTACCTGACGTACATTTGGTGCTTTGAGGCTGTGAGGCGCTATCCTTACAACATTTTCTAGGTGCTGAGCAGAAATATTAATCCTGCCCAACATCAGTAAGAATGTAATTTTCTCTGATTCTTAAAAGAACTTATCACAGCACTGGCAAACTTTGCGCCTCACTGACAGAAAAAAAGCTGAGTGATGTTAGCCCTTTCTTTTATAGGAGCCATTTCTGACTCAGAGTTTTTCCCAGACTCTCAGGGATCATTAGTCACCACTAATCTTGCCCTGTTTGATAGATTTCTGGGCTAAGAAAGTCCCTGCTTGGAACTCACTTTCTGCTTTCCCAGAAAAGTTTTGGAAATCTCTCAACTTCCTTTTCTGAGCAGCCAACCTCAAAAAATCTTTGTTTGAGGGCAGTTACTGCTGCTTGTGCTCTGATTGTCCCAAGTTCTATTCTTTTTTCCCAGTTTCTTTCAAAATGTCAAAAACCTCGTAAGAGCTGAGTATGCACATATTGTGGAGGAGACAGCTCTGGGCAGTAAACTCTAAAAAGCAGCAACTTGTTTTCTAGGCTGTCAGTCACAGAACAGAGCATCCAGATCTGGAGATAACACGGAGCAAAGCAGCTTCATGTTCAGACTTGTGCAGATATTTACCTGCCATGGAAGAATAAATCTGAATAGTTTTTGATCATTTACATTTAGAAGGGAAGAGCTCTCTGATGGCCAATTGACCATGGGATTTGGGCAGGAGTAGGTGTTCAAACACCGTTTGTCAAGAGCCTTTTGTCTTGGCATAGGAGGTGTTACAGAGTGGTTTTCCATGTACTTGGCATGGCAGCGGTTGCCTCAGTTCTCATGTGCTGTTCAACACATCTTCACTCTGCAAAATTTGAGCCTAATTGAGACTTGAGCATTTCTCACAGATTTGTCCTGACTAGAAGCCTGGTCCTAGTTAAAACTACTTAATTTGGTTTAGTTAAAACTACTTAATTGATTGTCAAAGAACTACCATAATAATAAAAAATAAATGTCTGTAGACATGCCCAAAATGCCTGCTCCAGGATTTATGTCAGTGGTTTACCCTATGGCCCAACCTAGCAATTAACCTGCAGACTCCAATTAAGACAAGCCCACCGAAGTCTCAGGCAGAGCCTACTGCTGGGATTTGCAAATGGAAAAATGCTGTGGGAAGATTTTTACAACTGAAGCAGTACCACCTCTCTGCTAGTCAACACACAGACTGTCCCAGGGACAAGGATGAAACCCAGGGTGATCTGGGATGTCCAAGAGCTCCTCGAGTCTTTAGCAGATGTCAGGATCTCTGGTCTATGTGCAGAGAGGTCAAGACTACCTGTCTGCCTGTCTACCAGCCCCTTGGGAGAAGCCAGTGGGCTGGGAAATCTGGAGCTCTGGAAGAGGTATCTCTCTCTGCAGCTCCAGGACAGCCACACTTTTGGGTAGGATAAAGGGAATGGCATAAGAAGGAAGAAAAACTTGCTGGCAAGAAGTAAGGCAATAAACATGAATTCTTTGGCACTCCTCCGTGTCCTGTCTGGTCCTCTTGGCTGTGTATTTCTACAATTTTAAAAATTAATAGCAGCACTGCCTTCCTTNGAACATGTCATGACACCCTGCTCAGTGACATGTGACATGGTGGCTTTTGTGTCCAGTCAGTGGTAGGAAGTGCTTCAACATAACCATCTGGGAGAGCTTCTCTCCAATTTTGATAATAGAGGGAAAAGTTAACTGGGCTGCCATAATACAAATAAAGAGACGAGAAAAAGGAAACCCCAGTGCCTTTTGTTAAGAAGGAACAGATGTAGAGCTGTAGCAGCCTGCCAGCTAGGTCAAGTCATATCAAATATTGTGGTTGTTTTCTTGTAGCCTGATCCTCCTTTTGAACTCTCTTTCAGCAATGAAGTTGTAAGGAATGAATTAAAGAAGCTGCCAGCCCTTCCAACACCAGCGCTGAAGGAGCATCCTTCCCTTGCTTACTGGTAATGTATCAGTCTCTGCAGTGTCTTGTGCAGGACCTGGCTCTGGCAATGTGGTCTGAGAATGGAACTGGGATGCAGAGATTCCTGCTTTCCGGCTCTGGGTCTGTCACTGCATGACTTAACACAAGTAGAGCTACCATCCTGGGCCTCAGTTTCCCCATCTGCCAAATGCCTGGCCAAAAATCCACTGTAGGTGTGCAAATGTCCCGGTGAAATCAAGGCACATAATGGGCCATTTACTTTCACAGCACTTTGCATTTGTGGAAG
>VYZR01035064.1:0-12062 GCA_013400675.1 Oxylabes madagascariensis
TTTGGAAAAAAGTAATATTATTTCTGTTGCCCTCCTAGAAGACAATGTGACTGAAGCAGATATAAATGAATGTGATCTTTCTATCGAGAAGCTGAATGAAACAATCAGCACCCTGCAGCAGGCCATCTTAAAGATTTCCCAGCAGCAGGAACTGCTCATGAAATCTCCAACAGTGCCATCCCCAGGAACCAGAAGTAACTCTCAGGACCAAAAGGTGAAGCCTTCGATTCATTTTGTCGAGCCCCTGTCTCCAACTGGAATGAACAGCCTGCGGAAACCGCCGCGGTTTGGCCAAGGAAGGACTCCCCGCCCAGGAAGGCCTTCAGAGCTGAAAGTCCCTAAGGACAGGCAGCAGAACTCAGCACGTGTTAAAACCCCAACGCCCAGCCTAGAAAACCTTCCACATCTGAGACCTTTCCCACCCAACAGCTTGGCGAAGACGCCCACGGAAGTGGGATTGGAAAGCAGTCCTGATCATGGAAGTGGTTCCCAAGAGAAGTGTTTCTTTGATACCTATAGACTTCATGATGAGAGCAATCAAAGGGCACTTGTTCTCTCCACCTCCAAAGATGCAAATATTCTGTCCGAAATGAGCAAGGAGGTGAATAACAGCTTCAAGGAAGCAGGGTTGAATTCTTCTGATGGCTCAGGAAAAGAAAATGTCCCAGTGGATGAGCCCCTGAGAAGCAAGGCTAATCTCATTGAAGTAGATTTGTCTGACTTAAAAGCTCCAGATGAAGGAGAACTTGAAAACCAGGATAGCTCCACGGATATGATTAGTGAAGGTGATCAGAAGTCTGGTGTGGGTTTTTTCTTCAAGGTAAATGTGTTACCTTTCTCTCTTTGGCTCCTGTTACACACTCACCCAGCATTAGAACTGGTGTCTCCCAGTCTCCTGATGGAGCACAGCCCTCATTGGTTGCAATATTTGGATATAAAAAAGCTGCACTGGAAAACAATTACTTTTGGAAAAAGAGAGATATCTGTTCTCAAAACACTTAGTGTCTTAATTTGTGCTTAGCAATGATTATTGTCAATACTGCAAAAGTGCTAACATGATGATACTTTCTCTTTTAATTTTTCTTTCAAGAAAGTCAAACTAGTCTCAGTTTCAGGGAATTTAACTTTTGGGGTATTTGTAGTGTGGTTAATTTTGACTGATTGTCATTGCACTGGGATTGTTTGTGGTGTCCATCCTGGCCCACGCCATAGTTGCATTGTACTTTGCAGGTCTAGAAGGTTTTGTGATGATTAAAGATATTCAAAAGCAAGTCAGAGTAAGATGAGCCCCATTTTTTCTCCTCAGAGACTTAAGGGAATACTAAAACTGTCTCTTAATTTTTTCTTGAGCAATAAGAGGTTTCGATTTACACTCATCAATTCCAAAAATGTAAAGATTTCCAAAAGTAATAGTTATTCTTCAAATTTCCTGGAATCATCATCAATCTTGTGATGTCCGGCTTAATATATTGTCCACTATTCCTTAAAATTTCCCTCCCTTTGGATTTTGCAGGATGAACAGAAGGCAGAGGATGAGCTGGCCAAAAAACGAGCGGCGTTCCTTCTGAAACAGCAGCGCAAGGCCGAGGAGGCTCGGCTGAGGAAGCAGCAGTTGGAGGCTGAGGTGGAACAGAAAAGGGATGAAGCTCGGTAATGATGCACAGAAAAGGATTTCCCTTTATTTGCAGATAATACTTTAATTTCAGATAATATTTTCATTCAGTTGTTCCGTGCTGAATGCACTGATCTTGTGTTCGCTTGGCAGCCGCAAAGCTGAGGAGGACCGGATACGGAAAGAAGAGGAGAAGGCTCGGCGAGAACTCATCAAGCAGGAATATCTAAGGAAGAAACAGCAGCAAATTCTGGAGGAGCAAGGGCTTGGGAAGCCCAAATCCAAGCCCAAAAAACCCAGGCCAAAGTCAGTCCATCGTGAGGAATCTTACAGTGATTCAGGCACAAAGTGCTCTTCCACACGTAAGAATCTGGATTTGTGTGCTCTCCCCGAGTTCCAAATCTGCTGTGACCAAATGTGTTTGACATTTTCTCTCCTGTTTTGTAGCTGATAATTTGAGCAGTGCTCAGTCTGGTTCCAGTCTGTCTTTGGCCTCAGCAGCAACAACTGAGCCTGAAAGTGTTCACTCTGGTGGCACTCCCTCACAGAGGTACAGCCGTGTTCTCTTGGGTTTCTCTGGTCCTGGGGGATGAGAGAGTTCTGAGCTTCTGTGCTGTTTGCTTCACCTCACTGGCAGAGCAGCACAGTCAGCACTGCTGAATTCATCTGGTTTATGTGGCTGCCAACTGCAGTGTTCTGTACAAATTGCAATTTTTTTTATTTTCTCCCAGAGGAGTCAAGAGGTTTGCTTTGATTTCTAGCGAGGAGGATCTGATTGTTCTGGGGAGCATAAGGGGGAATAATCTTTTCCATTCAGGGACAGCAGCATTTATGTGAAATTACAGGGCCAAACCCCAAAATCTCAATATATAATTTTTTATTTGTTTTCCTCCCAGAGTTGAATCAATGGAGTCCTTACCCATTCTGAGCAGAAATCCCAGCAGAAACACAGAGAGAGACTGGGAGAATGCTTCCACAGCATCTTCTATTGCTTCAGTGGCAGAATACACAGGTGCCTGCTTTGTTTTAGTTTAGTTGGCTTTTGTGTAGTTTCTTTTATTCAGTTATTATGAATACCGGGTCAGGAAAACCTGTGATGTGTTTCATGTTATTTTTGAGAAGTTGTCAGGTGTGTTTTGTTCTGTTTAATATCTCTAAAAGTAAGAGATTCTAGAAAAATAATGAGGCTTTTTTTCTCTTTTTTTCACTTTGAATGAAAATCTTAGTGTTCATAAATGTCAGGCAGATAATTTTGACTTATTTATCTTCCTTAGGTCCAAAATTATTTAAGGAACCCAGCAGCAAATCCAACAAACCTATTATTCACAATGCTATATCTCACTGCTGTCTTGCTGGAAAAGTGAATGAACCACATAAGAACTCAATATTAGAGGTAAACATTAAAATTATTAATGCACTCAATCACATGGGTCTGTAATGCTGATTTCATGATCCCACTGATGTGTTGTGTGAATTCCATTTCGTAAAATGTGGCTGTAGAGAGCGTTTTTTGCTTTCCACGTGGAAAACACAATCCTGTATTTAGAGTTCTGCTTTTAGGTTTATCAAGGGACTGGAAACAACTACTCAGCTGAAACCTTGGCATGATTCTCCCTGTGCACAACCCCTGTCCCTGGTTGTTTTTGCTGCAGGAACTGGAGAAATGTGATGCCAACCACTACATCATCCTGTTCCGCGACGCCGGCTGCCAGTTCCGAGCACTTTACTGCTACTACCCCGACACGGAGGAGATCTACAAGCTGACTGGGACAGGGCCAAAGAGCATCACCAAGAAAATGATTGATAAACTCTATAAGTACAGCTCGGACAGAAAACAGTTCAATGTGATCCCAGCCAAAACCATGTCGGTGAGCGTGGACGCCCTCACCATCCACAACCACTTGTGGCAGGCCAAGCGACCCGCGGTGCCAAAGAAGAGCCAGACTCGGAAATGACACCCAGCCCCTGGGGAGAAGGTTGGCTCGCTGGGATTGCATTGACAGAAGACATGTTTACCATTTTCCTCCGGTTTGGTATGAAATGTGCAGAACCATAGACATTTTTTAAGAAGCTTCGGGACAGAGAACCGTGGATGCAAGTTCTTGAGGATGAAGGAACGTTGCCAGTGTTTTTTTATGAATGATCGATCTGCTGTTACACCCAATGCTAACTACTGTGGCTTTCAGCTGACGAGGGACTGTGCATGTAGCAAGATCTTGAACAAGTGGATTTCCTTTTACTTGAAGCTTTTCATCGGTACAAATTGGGAATAATTTAATTCTCTTTCCTCTCCACCTCATTCCCTCCTTTTTCCTGGCGTTCTTAAAAGTTGGCGAGCTCCGAACTTGGGTTAGAAGGATTGAACAGATCTCGGGTGAAGTGCTTTGGGTTTGGTTTGGTTTTATAAACAGTCTTTAGGGAAATCTTCCTTTCAGACCTTTTTGAGGAACTGTTGAATACATCCAGTTGTTGTACTGTATCTACTGCCAACGTAAGTCCAGCTCTCAGATTTCTGAAAAAAGCCCCACCTTGTGCTGCTCAGAACAGAGTTTACTTGCAGGATCTGTGTAGAATAAGCATTGCGAGGATTGCAAAAGCCAGTCTTTTTCTAAAAAAAAAAAAATATAAAAAGTGGTTCACAAATATAAAGATTTCTGGAATACAATCATGAAGAGGCATAACAGGTGCTACTAGCTGGAATGTGCCTGGCTGAAACTTAAGGCGAGCTGAATGGAGCCCAGTGATTACTGATTTCAGTTTCAGGTAGTGTCCTAAAGATTTGTTTGCTTTAATAAAGGTGGATGCTGGTAGGTATAGAACATTTCCACTCTGAGCACGCTACTCCTGTACGATGGTGCACTTAATGATCACAGATTTTAATGTTTTTATTACATCATGAAATGTAATTCTACTTTCTTTGTCCTGTCTTTATTCTGAATGAGCAGCATGCTCTACAAGGAAGAGTGTGTTATGTTTTTTATTTTGGGTGATATATTAATATATATTGATTTGTTTTTTCTCATTTGAAAGCAATTTTTAAACAGAGACATTTGCATTTGTTTCAAAAGCCCAAATAAGTCGAATGGCTTGGATTTCTTTTCATGTTGAAATATTAAATCTTGAGTTATGACCTTAAAAGTCTTTGTGTTTTGGCAGATTAAATTTTTGTCTGTGGTAACAGGGTATATTTGCAGTCCCTTTTTTTTTTTTTTTTTAAATTTTTTAACCACTCCCATGTCTCATTCTTGGCCCAAGCTGGTTCCCAAGTAGCTTTCTGTAGGTATCCCCTAATTAATTTAATCTGCTAACGAGCTCCTGCTCCGTGGATTTGACACTTATTACCTGCAGCTCCTGTAGGTTCTGACTTGGGTTTGCACATGTTTACTTTTCTTTGAAGTGTTACTTGAATTTGTGTCTCTCGAGTCCTGCCCTGTCCTCGAGAGGAACTGAGCTCTAAATCCAGTGTAATTATTGACCTTGGAGATGATGGAAGGTACAGAGAGTTATTGTACACAGGGGGAATTAGGGGATGGGATGAAGTGCTGGGTAGGTAGAGTGAAGTGAAGGTCTTCCAGTGCAGTCTCTCCGTGTTTTTTCCCCTTCCAGGACTCCCTGACTAGGCTGCTGCAACTTTGTAAATTATGTTAGATAGTTTGCTGCTTGTAAATAATTCAAAGGCTTTATGGTTTCTAAAGTGCTAAGTATTAAACACCGTCATGAGTGTAACTTTTGTTACCATGCTTTTCATGCTTGTGCTTTATTTCTCACTGTTTGATATTATAAACCATATTTATTTTATGAAACACTGAAATTTAATAAAAATCATTAACTGATTTCCTTTTTATTTCATGTGTACTTTTGTTGGTGTGACACTTCATCCCCTCCAAGAACTAATACACTTTAAAGATGTGCTGTTCTGTTTGGTAAAGCTTCGCCTGCAAGGAGCTGCAATAACTTTGTGACAAGAGCTTTTTCCTCCTGGCTGCAGTGGGCAAGAATGGGACCAAAAAGCTCTCAGAAAATTGGGAAATAGTTTAAGGATTTATTTCAACAGACTGTTGAATCTGTCTGCTGGGGCTCCTTTGACCTGTGGAGTCACTCAGTGGCAGAATTTTGGTAATTTTCTAGTCAGTGTTGAGGTTTGGGTTAAAATTATGGAATTCTGAATACAGAGGATTTCTGACTGTGGCTTTAGTGACCTCATGTTTAACCCTTCCCTCCCAAGGACAGAAAATCCTGATGTGCAGCACTGATAAGGTGGTCTGGGCCCTGACAACTGTGCTGGTGTCACTTCTAAAAAATCCCTGCTTAGAAAATGGGATTTTGTCCTTTCAGAGCACAGCGTGAGTACCTGAAACCAGGGAAATGTGTGGGAATCACCTGTTCCCTCAGTCCCAGGGGCTGTGATCCCTGCAGGTAAATGGAAAAATTGAATTAATTTGGCAACCTGCAGCTTAAGCTGCTTGTTTGGGTTGGTTTTCCCCAGGATTAGTTGGAGCCGGGGTTGTTCCCTCTCAGCTCTGTCCAAACAAGCAGAAGTGGATAAAAACTCTTCCAGCTGCTCCCAGAGGTTCTGGTTGTGCTTCCTGGGAGGCAGAGGAGGAAGTGGGAGCTGTGTCAGTGACCTCTCTCTGTTCCTCACTAACAAATCCGAGAGTGTACATCTTTAAAGTGCTTTCAAGTGCAATTTCTTTCTCTCCAGCTCTGTCCATCAGTCTGTGTGTTCCATGTGCTGTTTGCATCTGTACCTGGTGTGGTTTTGTCTCATTTTCATCCTGCTCTCAGATGGGGGAGGAGTTCAGACCAAAAGAATCTGAATTTGGGAAATATTAACTTACTTTGGAAGCCTTCACCTACACTGGAAGGGCTGCATGCGCCAAGGAAACAAAGCTGATTTTTGTTCCCACTGCACTGGGGAGCTGAGTGTAGAAATCCCTGGAGTTTCTCTTCCTACAACCTGGGGTTTGGGGCTGTGGTTTGAAATAAGAATGACAGGAATGAGTTCTCAGGACTTGAATTTTCCATTTCTTTTGCTTTTCCCCCCACAAATCCCCAGAACTGGTGACTCGAGCAGCGTCAGACCACCCCCAACCCCCTCACTTTCTATTTTATTTAATTTATTGTTTAAATACAGCAACGAAGGAGTTGTCTCCTGTTCACTCTGAGCTGACTCTGCCGGGAATTTGGTCCCTGCTGCTCCCACCCCTGGAATGGAGCAGTCCTTGTGGATGTGGACTAAGCTGTTATCCATGCTGTTCTTATCCAATTAAGTGGCTTGCAGTTAATTAGGGGGTTAAATGTAATTAATTTTCAGCCGTTGAGGGAGAGGCAGGTGGCTGAGGGGGGTGGGTTTGGGGGTCAGGACGTGCCAAAAATTCTTGGGATAAGGCTATGCTGGGATTCTCCAAAGACATGGCTCCAAAAAGAAGATTTTGGAGAAATTTGGTACCATTTTACTGCTGTTCATATGCAAAACTGAAGAAATCTGGGGAGTATTTTGGGGTTGGTGTTGTGTGCTTCAGATAAGTGAAACTTTATATAATAAACTTCTTCAGACCAGTCAAAAATTGGAATATTCATATGGTCCACTATAATTAAGTGTATTTTCCACATTACATTGAAATTTTTACAATTAATTCCAGGTTACCACTCAGACATGGGACTTCTCTTACCATATAGTAAGTAAAAAATAATTATAGTTTTTTTAAAGTTCTGTTATTGTAAAAAGAAAATATTTTCCTGAGCTTTCTGTTGCAGGTTTGTTAAGGCTTGGTTTGGTTTTAGAGGTTTGAAGATTTCAAGCTTCCTGTGGGCCTATGAAAAGGTGCAATTTTACTCTTCTGCTCCAAGTGGTAAGTTCAGCTCTTCTTTGAAAAAAATTAACTGAAATTTTTCAGGAAAATGCCATTCCAGAACTGGAATTTTATGCCCCTTCCTTCTCCAACCTGTGCTGAGCACGGGCACGTTCCTGTTGTAAAAATTACAGGGTGGATTTAATTTGCTTGTCTGTGCTAAATATAAATTCACTTTTATCTTGGTGCTGAAATCCTGTCATAGTTTCTGATCCATTCCTCTGAACTTGTTCAGAAATAACACATTTATTGTAGTAGGGAAAAAAAATAACCTCTGGGGAAGTGTGTGCAGCAGGGATGATGAAATATTCAATATCCAGCATTTGTTAAAATTCAAATGAGGCACTTGAAAGAATAAACCTCCCCAAATTATTGTGGCATTACCTGGAAATCTTAGCAAAGGAAAACCTCTTTCTTTTGACTCTGTCTTCCAGGGAATAACCATAAAAACTGAATTTACAGCAAAATAAAAAATCCTTCCTGGATTTGTTTTCCTTTTTGTTGCCCAGCCACACCAACCCCGTTATTTTTAATGTATATTTTAATGCTCTAGATTTTTTTCTCTGCAACAAGGAATTTGTAGTGTGAGAAGCTGATTTTCTTCAACTGGGGCAAATATTTGAATGAATTTTGGTTCATTTTGCAGAGTTATTTCCTCTGCTTTTCTGTGTCTGCTGCTGTGGAAGGTGGAACAAGAGGAAAAAGTGAAGAATCCACTGCTGGGAAGTGCTGAAATCCCCTTGTGCAGAGCATTAAATCCTGTTCTGCAGCTTTGGATGGGTTTTCATCCAGGGAGAGCTGCTCTTGGTGGTGTTTAAATTACCTTATTTTGGGTGTAATCATTGCAATTCAGATGTCCTGGAAAATCAAGAGGATTTTGTTCTCCATGTACAGATTTATCTGGTTTAAAGCCAATAATTAAAAAGTAATTTAGCAGGGACTTGGCTTCCTTCTGTCCTTTTACTTGCATCTTCTTCACGTGTATGTTCAGCCCAGAATTATCTTCCCTATTTAAGGGATATTGCTTGTGTCCTTCTGTGTGACTTTAAATAAATAGATTTTTACAGTATTTGCCTAAAATGCTGAATAAAAACAATCTCTGCTTACCTGCTTTAATGTCCAAGCTAAAATCTTTGTGTATGAGCATAGCATGCTCTAGAAATATTGGAAATATTGGAAAATACTGGGAACTTTGGAGCCAGTTAGAAAGTTTTAAGTGTTGGGAGGTAGAAGACATACTGAATCTTGGGTAAACATCAGTTAAAAAAACCCCCTTAAATACCTACAAAATTTAATGCATTTATTAAATCATAGGAATTAGAATGAAATAAATTAAATCATTTTTAAAAGCTCCTCTACCATACCAAGCCCTTATGCCTGAATGCACAAAGAGTTTGAAAATAAAGTTAAAAAAGAAAGTTGGGAAGAGCTGCCTTAAGCCTCAGCTTAAACCACATCTTCCCATGGATTTTAAAACAAACTCCCAGAAAAAAAAAAAAAAAAAAGAAAAATCAGACAGCGGTGCCTCCTGTTGCTGCATGCAGCTCTTTTATTTTCATTTATCTTTACAGAAATGTGAAGCATCTTCACAAGAATTGTACAAAACCCTCTCCCCTTGGCTGACTGCATCCCAGCAGAGCAGCTCCCGGAATTCGGTCTCCAAGAGGAAAGATGGGAGTTGCTGTTGCTGATAAAAATCCATGCAGGAGCTGAGCTTGGAATAAAAATGTCCTGTTCTATAGAGATTAAATAAAAAGGGGGATAACAGGAAATAAATATACTCATAACATTGGTTTGAGTAGTTGAGTTTAATGCAGGATATATGGATTTAGTCCATATTGAGCGTATCAAACCGTTAGTGGACACGGAACATGCGCTGGAGCCGTTGCTGGAAAACCCCAAAAATATCCCAGCTGTCCTCGTTTCTGCATCCCCCAGGGCCTGCCAGGTCTCTGCATTGGAACACAACCATTTCCTCCAGAAAATGGGATTTTTCCATGGTTGGAAGCAGTGGCCATTCTCCTCTTCCCATGGAAGCTCCTTGTGCCCCTCTCCCCGCGGGAGCGACTCTTTGTCGCTGCATCGACGTTCACGGGACCATTAGAAAAATAAACTGCTTTTGTTTTTACATTAGTGTTGTAACTGAGGCTAAGGAATTAGAAAAAAATGAACCCTTGGTTCTCAGACTTGCATTGCCCACAGGTGAGTATTTACAGGGTTTTCCCCATCCCACGGGAAGGTCGGCTGGAAATTTACACCAGAAAGGGTTTGTACACGGAGCTTCCGCCTCAAATGCAGGGATTTTGTACACTGAACAAACAGAAGCATCATCAAAATACAGGAATATCCAGGGCATTTTGGTAATATCACAAACCACGCAGAGGCTTCAGTCCTTTTGGCATGTGCTTTCCTCTTGGGAACATTTTCTCCTGGGATTAAGGGGCAGGAAGGAGCTGTGTGTGCCCGCTGAGGAAGGAGGGACCCAACACCACGGCCAGTGGAGCCTCTGGAACACAGATTTGGCCACGCGGCTGACCTGGCTGCTCAGGGCTGGGAGGTGAAATTTTAAATAAATCAAGGGGGTTTTAAAAGAAATTTAATTTTCCTGCCATGGGAGGGTTGAGCTGAGGAGCTGCACTTATTTTCCTGCTCGCTCACACACAGCTCACAGCCAAACAAACAAAAAATCATAAAAATTGTATGTTCTCAGTACGTATATGCAAATAATCACGCCTTTTGTTTTACTTGGGGTCTGAGCTTTTGTTTGTTTGCTGGTTTGGGGTTTTTTTTGACCTGTAATACTGCTTTGTTCCACTCTCTCTTGAAAGCAAAGTGAGGTTTGGAAAATGATCCATATTAAATGCAGACACTTAAATATATAAACACTCCAAAATCTGAGCATCCTGAGGCTTCAAGTTAACATAGAGCCCACGTGTCCTTTTGTACTTCAACCATACCCACACTTCTTACCCAACAACTTCTTTCTGCCATTTGAAATTACAGATTTGGCAAACAGAAACAAATAAAGCACGTGCCTGCCTTAACCAAACAGATANTTGGAAGATACGAACAGAAAAGTATATAAAGTTAACAACTCAGTTATTCACTTGGCAGTCAAATAAACCCTTTCCACATCAATGCTGTAGAATGTGCAAAAGTAGATGAGGAGCACATCTGGTGTTTGTGGTGGTGCCAGCTCCCCGCGGCTCGGGGGGACGTTCATGCACCTCTGCTGCAGGGGAGCCACGGGGACAGGGGGTGCAGGGGGGAGCAGGGGGGGCTGGGGGTGCCAGGGGGGACAGGGGGGACAGGCAGAACCCGCTGCCTTAACGGTGTGACCGAGCTGTGACCGCGGGGAGGGGAAGGACAGCAGGACACGGCCAGGACAGACGGGAGGGTTGGACCCCAGAGTGCCCTGGCCGGAGGGGAAAGGGCCGAGTGGGGACACCAAACACCACATCCAGGAGTGCGACCCTGGCCAGCCCAGCATCCCCAAATCCCCCAGGCAGCTCAGCTCCAGCAGCAGGGACACAACCCCAGGGGCTCAGAGGCACTGCCGCAGAGCTGGCCCGGCTCTCTGTCCCCTGGGCTTGGCGTGTTTTGGTTTGTGAGGTGCCACCTCCCTGTCCCCTCCATCCCATCTGTCCCACGGCCACCAGAGTCCTTCCCCAGCGTGGCCACCCAGAGCAGAAACCCAGCAGAGGGTGAAGAACAGGAGTGAAAGAGCAGAAGTTTGGGTACCCTGGGGGACGCCTGGAGGAAGAGGAGGAGGAAGAGGACAGGCTTTCGGTGCAGTCTCACTCTCGTCTTCACCGGCCCCATAAACGCAACCGACCCGCACCATCCGGGGCCACACCAACCACAGCCCTGCTCCCCGGGGCTCCTCGGCGTCTGGGCTCAGCCACGTCCCACCAGCACCAGCGAAGACTTTCTCACTAGTTGCGGTATCGGTATAAAAAGTTAAAATCCCCGGGGCGCGCGGCCACCGGCTGTGGATGTGTCCGGACCGCGCCGTCCCTCCCGGGGCTCCGGGCATCCCTCCCGCGGCGCAGAGCCAGGCTGGGCATCGCCTTTCTCCGGGGCACCGCGGGCACAGCCGCCTTCCCCCGGGGCCGGGCCGGTGCCTGGCTCCCCGCCCGGCCCGGAGCCGGTGCCCGCGGGGCCGCGGCGCTCGGGGGCTGCTCACAGCTGGGTCTCGTCGCGCGTTTCGGGGTTGCCCGAGCCCAGCTTGTTGCTGCAGCTGCTCTTGCGGCTGTGGCCGTCGTTGGCCACGTGTGCCAGCGGGTCGGAGCGGATCAGGTACCTGCGGGGCACAGCCTGGTCACACTCCGGGAGCCCCCGGTCCCCCCCGGAATTGAGGCCAGGGATGCAGGGAAGGCCAGGGATGCCCCAAGGAGCTGCGCTGCTTGCAGAGCGCGGCAGTTGTTTGAATCAGGGGTTAAATAATAAGCAGGAGCTAATAAATAAATACGTTAAATAATAGGAGCTGTTCGTGTAAATGGGGTAAAATAATATAAATAAATATAAAATAAAGAATATAAATACAAATATAAAATAAGTAATATAAATAAATATATAATAAATAATATAAATATAAA
>VYZR01035084.1:0-10174 GCA_013400675.1 Oxylabes madagascariensis
TTTTTTTTTTTTCCCTAAATCTTGAAAAAAATGTCAGGATGCAGAGACTCAGCTGGTGGATCGGTTTGGCAGGAGGGATGTAGGAGAGATGCTGCAGTACCTTTGGTTTCATAAACATATGTGTTTCTGTAATGCAAGGGGATCTCCTGTGCCACTCAGCCAGCGGGGTCTCGGGGGAGAGGCAGGAGCAAAGCACTTCAAAAAAGGCAGTTTGCTAAGTGGGAATGACTTCTCGACTCTCCTTTTGGCTCTTGGAAGTGCCAAGTCCTGAAGGTGGACAGGGCCCTGCCAAGTGCAGGCACTGTGTGCCCTGCAGGGGAGAGGGCTGGAGTGGCAGGGATGCGGGATTTAGTTGGCTTTGCTGCCACTGTGAATTAACTGGGTTTGCTGTGTCTGTGAGGGGCCTGGTCTGACGCAAGCAGCTGCTGGAGATCTCGTTCATGATCCCTCAGTTCCCAGATCCCGGTACCACTGCATGGCTGGGCAGAGCTAAGCTGTGTCTCTGTGCCCATCAGAGGTACCCCCCAGGCCCAGGGTCTAAATACAAGATGAGGAGCGAGGGATTAAGAGACAAAGCAAGGAAACAAAGAGCCCATAATGGTATCCTGCCTTGCTTGAATTGGACAATTCCCCTATGACTAGTTGGTGGGCAGTGGATTACTCAGTGGGTGGAAAGGGGTCTGGAGTCAGTCCTGTGGACTTCATTCCCTCATTTGTAAAATGATGTTGTGAACATCTGGCTCACACATGGAGCATGACACTTGGCTCACAGAGGCACATAAATGTTTTCAGATCCTTGAATGGCTGTTGCTGAAATGCGAAGGATCATCGTTAATGAAGTCTGCAATAACACTGACGGAGCGTTTGTGTTTGCTGCAATTTGTAACCATGTTCTAACACTTGTTAACGAATGCTATTGTGGGTTGCAATGAGACCAAGGAACACTTGAGGATAAACATGACCAAGTGGTTGTTCCTGGTTTGTGCTACTATTTATCACTGCAGGTGTTGAAACGTGTCATGTTGTGCAGCAGGGCTTTAAATGGGTGAGTGGGGTAAGAGGGGAGACTCAGCTACCGTGATGTCCTTTGTGGTTTTTCCATCTGCTCCACTCACAGAGGCAAATGCCCCCATTGCCTGGTGTAAGTGGAGTGGTGAGGAGCTGAATATCCACATGACATCAGGAAAATCCAGCTGGTGGACTGGAGGTTTGTTTTAGACAACACGGCTTGGAGTAGTGACACCCTCAGACACGTGCTGTGATTGTTGGGGTTGTCTTGTGCGGGATCAGGAGTTGAACTTGATGATCCTTGTGGGTCCCTTCCAATGCAGGATATTTATTCCATGACTGTGTAAATGCAGGTACTCTCCACCAAGAAACCTCACCTAGTGAGGACATGAAGCAGCAGCAAATGTGCAAAGTCAAAGCATAGAACTGAGATTAATTAATCAAAAGCCTGCATGGATGAGCACTTTGTAGCTGAACTAGACACATAAAGGAAGCAGACAAGAGGTGGAAGCGGAGGCAGATGATCTAGGAGAAGTACAGCGCTGCTGTCTGATTTTGCAGGGATAAGATGACCTGGAGTTGAATCTGGTGAGGAGTGTGAAGGGTGACAGAAATGATTCCGCAAGTAACTAAACAGCAAAGGGCAGAGTCGGCTCGATTTGGGCCTGCTGCTGAGCAATGCCAAGGACCTGGTGACAACAGACGTGGAAAAGCTGAGGTAATTGGTGCCTTCTTTGCTTTTGTTAAGATCAGACTTCAGCAATCACAAACCCCTGAGTCCAGGGGAAATGTCTGGAGCAAGGCGGACTAACCCTCAGGCCTGGACCACTTAAGCAAGCTGGACTCCTAAGTGTTTAGGCTGATGCTTATGGGCAAAAGCTGAGAAGCTGGGACTGTTCAGCTTGGAGGAAGGAAGGCTCAGGGGCACCTTATCTGTGTTATAAATACCTGATGGGAGGCAGTGAAGAGAAAGGAGTTGGAGTCTTCTCAGCAGTGTCCAGTGACAGGAGCAGAGGCACTGGGCATGCAGGAGGTTCCATCTGAACAGAATGAAAGCCTTTTCTGTTGTGAGAGGGATCCAACTCTGGCACAACTTCCCCGGAGAGGATGTGGACTCTCCATCTGTGGAGTTATTTAAAACCCATGGGGACTGCTGCCCCTCCTCCCCTGTGTCCATCAGTGGACATGGATCCTGTGCAGGCTGTGACCCACAATTCCTTCTAGACCCTTCTTTGTCCCTTCTCTGCCCATGGGGATGACTGCCCTGACTCACTTGTTCCTTATTTCTTATTTTTTTCCTGACTGCATCTCCCAAGTCGTTGAGATTGGTCTGAATCCAACGCCTGTCCTGTGATATTCTGGCAGCTTCTTCTGTGCTGGCATGAATCTGTGTGGTGAATCAACCTGCCTCCTTCTCTGTTATCTGGCTGTGAGGAGAAAGACCAGTTAGGATTGACCCAAACTTCATCCTGTGATTTCTCACTTGATTCATCTTCCATCAGACAGCAAGCCATTTATGTCTGCCTGTTGAACATGTCTTTTCTAGATGTCTTCTCATCACATGGACATTGAAGCTCCCTTAAATACCCTAGGAGACTGTCACCAAACAAATGTCATGAGTCTTACTAACATCAAGAAGTGATAACTGTTGTTTTTTTATTCATCTGCAAAGTTCTTTTGCCTGGCTATCCAGGGAGCTGGGTTGTCTGAAGGAGTTGTGTTTGTTCCTGCACCCTTCCTTGCCTGCATCTCATGCTTATGGCAGCAAAAGCTAATCTAATGGGTCTGTATAGGCCCAGATTTTATTTCCTTCCATTTCCTTCCTATTTTCCACTTCATTTGCCCTCTTGGTGACCTTCTAAGCCTACTTGGTTGTCTCTGGAGTCCCAAACCTAGAATCCTGCATCAGTGCCTTGAGATAGGCTTGTCATGCACATCTCATTGGAAACCCTTGTCTTGTAGACACTAATCAAGAGCTGTGCTGCACCAGCTGCTGCTGTCTCACAGTGGTCTTTGTGACCTTCTTCATGTATCCAAGACAGCTGATCTGAGCTTTCCAGCTCTGAGAGGTGGACATGTCATGTCTCTCTTTCTCAACTGATGGACTAAGAACAGTTTTTCCCCCTCACTGTTCCTTCAGAGCTCAGTGTCTTGCCCTTTCAGTTTTGTCTTTTTGTGCTGGTGAGATTGCTTTTAGCTGTTGGTGGTTGTAATCCAGCCTGGTGTTGATTCCCCCTTCTGCACTCCACAAGGATCTCATGGCTCAGCTTGCTGTCCCTTCCTTTTCCTCCTGCCTTGCCCTGGCAGCCAGAGAACTTGTTCAAGGCCCTGTTCTTCACCAAACTAGCAGATCTGTTGCTGCTCTTTGTTCCTGTAGTTCAGCCTTCCAAGACATTCATAACAAAGCTCAGGGCTTACGGTTGTTTGCCTTTCTGAAATCAGCATTTTAACTTTTCTGGTCCCCTCTGAAGGCTCCCCAATCCTTTTGGCTCAGTCACCCATGTTGCCTTTCATGTTTGTCTTCTCCCCAGTCCTCCACACTGAGTCACGGCCGAGCGTGGGTCTGCAGTGTCCCTGTCCCAGCAGATCCTCCTCAGTGTGTTCCAGATCGTCCTTTTGTCCCCAGAGCTGCTTCTTTGCCCTGCTGGGACTTCCTGTAGGTCTGCAGTCCATGTCTGTATCCTCACAGCACACAAACAGCATCCCTTGTTCTTCCAGAACAGGCTGAGACTTTTCTGGGTTCAGTTTGAGTTCTCCCAGACAATCTGTTGCCCCTAGTAAATCATAATTCTGATCACTTATAAAGCTCTCCAGTTTATTTTTAGCTGGCATCTCCAGGGCATTTGGCAAAGTGATGCAAGGTTCCTTCTGCACCTTCTGTGGCATGTGGGACTCCTCCATCAGCCTTTTCCTGTTGTCTGGATCTGTTGTACTACTGCTACAGCCTCCCGTGCAAAATTCCCAGGCTGTTTTTTAGCAAGAAAATTCTTCAAATTTATTTATTTATTTATTTATTTATTTATTTATTTATTTATTTATTTATAATCCTATTATCTTTGTATGAGGAATACTTGAAAGTTCTGCCCTTCCTGGTTTGCCCTGTGGCTGTTGTAGAGCTGACACACCTCACTCCACCAAACCATGGTCCTTCCACTGTGCTGACCAGATAACCTGCAGGATATCCGGGCTCCTTTATGCATCTTCTCAGTGCTCAGGAGGATGCTGACATCTGGCTTGTGGCACTGCAAACTGCTCAAGGGCCCTCTAACCAAGCTGGGGGGTTGCAGGACACTTGACATGAAGGTGTCTAGATCATGTGGCACAATCATGGACCCTGGAGGGCTGTGGGGAACCCCTTTATCCAAGAAATCTGTACAAAGACAACTGGAGGGGTTCTTTTCTTGCAGTGGTGCTCCTGTTTTTAATTCAATGTAGCGGATATGAGGCTGGAATGGAGGGATGTTCAGCTCTGTGGGATTAGCAAAGACATGAGCTGCTGTGCTGGTGTTGGTGGATCAGAAAGGCTGCTCCATTGTATGTGGAGGGAGTAGAGATAATAAAAATCCTTCTCTTTTTCCTGTCAGTACTTTTTCTTTGAAAACCTGCTGGACCAGGCCAGGATACACTGTGAGAGGATATCCAGACCAGTATCCGAGAGAGTGGCAATTACAGGGCATCTCATAATTTGCATCTTGGATACAGTGGAGACTGGAATATTGGTGGGGAACCCTGTGCTACTAGGATGCTTCTACGTGCAATTCTTTTGTGCCAGCAACTGCATTTAGAAGTACAATCTGTGTCACCATAGCAAATGACTCACAGGAGATGGAACTGTCTGTCCCAGGGATGTCCATCTTCGTGCCACTGCCTTTCTTTTGCCAGAAGGATTTCCTTCCTTTGAAGTAATTCATCCCTTGAAGCAGAACTTGTCTCCTTGCTTTGAGTTTCCTCTTATTTCATGAGCACTTAATAGATTCTCCTTCCAGGATGCCAAGCAAATTTAAAATATGCCCATTTAGCTTGCTAGGATGACTCGATCCAATAGATTTTCTCTTACTCCATTAGACCATTTTTCCCCCTGCTCTTTTCCTTTTCCTTGATTGAAAGCTTCTGAGCCCTTCATGCAGTTTTCAGTCCATCACTTTCTTTGTCTCTGTTCGACCGACCTCCTGTTCTCTGTGAAGGTGCTAAGCACTAGGAATGCCGTCCCTCAGATCCGAAGACTCCAGGCTGGTGAATCTGACCCTGATCTGACTCCACATAAAGAGAATTTCTGCCCTTTTACTGGTTGCTCTCCCTCTAAGGGACCCAGTTACTTTCAGCGCCACTTCAGCTGCATACATCACTAAGTTCCTGGGTATGACATCATCTAATAATGACAATAAATGTGTAAAAGAGGATTTTAGTGTAGGTGTAAGTGATGAACATTTGTTTGGCTCTTAAGGTGGTAGGAGATGTGGCTGGTGTTCCACCACAAGCCATGGAAGTCTGGAGAAACCACTGCCCAGGGCCAGGGAGGAGGATGAGGCTGTGGTGGAGATTCTCTGATGAAAAGAGACCACTGGGCTGTAACTCCCAGGCTGGGATAGTGATAGAACAGGCCCTTCCCAGCATCCCCACAGCTCCTCACTGCACACTGCAGGGCTGATGCTCTTTGCAGTGTGAGCTGGAGGGGTTAACACGATACCCTGAGCTACTCTGAAGCAGTGTGAGTGATAATGCAGTTCTCCTGACATCCTTAACCATAGACCTGAGATCAGGGCACCTTCCCCTCAGTCAGACCTAGGGATTGCTGGTACCAGCCACAGGTTATAAACTAATTCTGGCAGTTGGCCATAAAACTGCTCCTTCCCGTGAGACACGGAGGCGTCTGTGTCAGCCTGACACAAACCATTTGACCAGGGAAAGGCCTCTCTCCTGGTGGGATTGCAGAAGGGCTGATGCTCTTAGTGAAGCTAGAAGCGTAGAGAGAGGGGCTCATAACCCTGCACTAATAAATATTAAATGCCTGTTATCAGGCCTGGCATTTGCTTTGTGGCTCCAGCTTTTTTGCCTGCTTTGGAGGTTATCCACTGAAGGCAACAGGTTTATCAGCAAGTTCAAGCATGTTTGGACTGCAAGGTCTCTTCTGGAGTCTGGCACGTGAAATTATCCTAATCTGCCTTTAATATCCCAGCCTGTACTCCGGGTGCCATGACACACAATCTGTGCCCTGCACCTCTGCTTTGGGTTACTGCTGCTTAAAGGGCTTTAATCCTCTCTCCATCTCTGTAAACTTTGCAGTGTGCTCAGTGCCCCCCATCAATGCAGGGTGCCCCAGCCTGGGGGCTCACATGGCAGCAGAGAGTGAGGGGCTGTTCTGGGGGGCAGTGGGGGCTGTGCTTTCAGGGTGAATGGCAGCCCAGAAACGAACGTGGTGATGTTTCATCCCGGTGCTGCCCATGCTGCCTCTCTGCTGGTGGCAGAGACCTGTGGAGTTGTGTCCTTGCAGCCTGAAGGCTCCTTCCCCAGGAGGGTGGGGTGGGGTGGGGGCCAGCCAGGGCCCCAGGGATATGGGGGATCTCCATCACTGGGGTGCAGGAGGTGCAACAAGGCTGCTGCAACGTGAGGAATCTGAAATTCAATGAGCAGTTGTAGAATCCTCTCTGGGCCCTGAATTACCATGTGCTTGTGGATAACAACAGGAGTTTTGACAGAATAGAAAATGAAGGATCAACCTCCTTCTGACCTCTTGGCTCTGAGGTGTTGAGCAGCACCCTGCTCAGGCAGTTCATTTACCTGTGTGCTCCCAGGGAATGCAGCTTCACTTCTCATCTCCAAACCAGGGACTGCGACCAGCGTGGTGGCTGCTGTTGGTCCCCCCTCATTTCAGCAGCTTTAAAACAGGAAACCAGGGGGGAAAGATCATATTTTTGATAAGGTTTTGTTATTTGGGTTTGGGGTTTTTTCCCCTGGCTTACTAGCACAAGAAGGCAAAACAAACCAGTCTGGAGAGTGGCAAGGTGACTTATTAAAACCCAAACAAAGTCACAGAACCCCACCAAGGCTAACAGGTCGCTAGTGCAGCTTCCTGTCTGAACTAGACTGTGCTTGTCTGTGGTAGGGCACCTGGAAAGGATTTTCATTGTTTTCTCTTCTATCTGCTGTCAAGGAAGAAGGTCCTCTTGTTTCTCTCAATCTCAGGATGTGAAGCTCTAGGAATGCTTGGGACAACTCTCCCCTCACTGCCAAGGCAGCAGTGGTGGTTCCCATCTCAGCCCAGAGCTGCTGAATGTGCTCAGCTGAGAGGATCAGTGGCTCCTAGGACACCCCACAAGGAGAAAATGCTCCCAAACAGGGCCAGTAGCCCACTGGGAACAGACAGAGCCAGTTCAGAAATGACTCTGTGCTCTGCCAGAAGAGTTCAGTTGGGATAATTGCACCAGATCGTTAGAGAACAATAGGAGTGGAAAGTACAGATTAAACCGCCACAATTTCTGCTGTGTATGGTATGCACAGAGGGGAGATAACAGTGTCAGAGGGACTCTGGTAGAAAATGCTTCTCAGACTGGCCGTGAGCAGCAGAATATTTGGACAGAGCTGCTCAGAGATCCAGTCTGGTTTGAGCCCAACAAGGGGCTGACTGGAGCTGGTGAGGTGGGTAGGGGCTTCATCTTTTTCTCTCAAGACTGACACTTCACTGTTGCTGTTTATTCCAGGAGGTGAACAACTCAAACCTAAGTTGTTTGGAGCACTCAAGATGTGGTTTCTTTTTTCTTTGCTGGACATCCCCTCCCCATCTGGTAGAACAGTGAGATGTCTCCAGCTGGTTGTCTCAGGTGCTCTCAGTATTTGCTTTAGTCCCTTCCCATGAGCTCCTCCTCCCCAACACGATCACAGACCTACACTATGGGTGTGAGGATGTGAGGAAGGGTTTGGGGTCCTGTGTCTGTCATTAGGGAAGAACCTAAACTGTGTGGAACAACACACAGTGTACAGGAGGATCTGGTTGTCTCAACAGAAAATGGCATTAAGCACTTTATAGTCCTTCTGCAAGGAAGCCTGGATTTATCTCAAGCTCAGGTGTAGCTCAGCCATTAAATTACATACCAGAAACAGAGTCAAAGGCCTGAAGAACATCTTTATATGTGCTTTGGTTGGAGGGACATGGCACTGGTGCTCAGGCACGTAGGGTGACACCTGTGTTTCACCCTTACCAGCTCATCCTTATGCAGGACACATGCACCAACAATGGTGAAAAACACTTTGATTGTCCTTAGTCCCCATTTCCAAGCCTGTCTTCTGCTCCTGGCTTTTCCCCTTTCCCAGGTGCAGCAGCTTAGAGGAGAACACATATCTGCTTGCCCGGTGTGCTGCCTCCAGGACAGCTCAGGTTCCTGCCTGCTTCTTGGGCCTCCTGCAATATTCACATGCCCAACCACCATCTTCTTGCAATGCCTCTTTAGCCTTGTCTGCTGCCCAGAACTTCCTGAGCCCATGGTGGCATCTCCTGGGGCCATTGCTGGGAGACCACAGTGCTCAGGTTGCCTCTTCCCATCGGATTTCCTGGACATTCTGCAGACACCTGGGCAGGGGATCAGTCTCAGTTCATTCTCAGAAATATAAAGAAAAGCCTGTGCATGTCCTGCCGAGCTGGGAGATGTCTCAGGGCTCTGTCTGTTGCCTCAGGTGCTGAGCTGTGTCTGCTCTTCAGGTACCACATGAGGTACAGTGCAAGGGAGACAGTGATAAGTTTTACTGCAGGATGTGTCCCTTCAGGCCACTCCGAAGGGCACAAGGAGTTCCAGAAGCTCCCAGGGCATTACAGTAGGGGGAATCTGTACTCCTGAGGGCTGGATAAATGATTTCTGCTTTAGCTCAGCCCAGGATTTGTTCGCTCAGAGCAAAAGAAGGTGTTGTGTCCCATACAAGCAGGCCTGGACCAATCTCTTACTTCAAGGCAAAGCAGGAGTCAGCTGTGAAGAGTAAATATCTGGAGATCTGGAATTCAGTATTGCGTGGACCATTGAGGCCTGGCTAGCCAGGAAGAAGCAGCACAGGGAAAACTAGCCCCAGCTTTCCAGGGCCAAATTAAATGGAGTGACAGTGTGACAGCAGAGAGGACACAAACTCTTCCCCGTTGACTCCTTGGTCCATGTGGTCCTGAGATTTTTAGCTACATTCAGTTGGCCTATGAGCACAAAAATTATGTCATGGCAAAGGAATTGCTAGACCAGAACTGCTGCCTCATGTGAAGTTATTTAAGCGTATCTTATGATATATTTTTATGCGCTGGTAATTATCATCTATACTCAGATTGCCCTACTTATGCTTTCCTCTTGCGTTGTTACTTGTTCATGCAGGAGTGTTTTCCCTGGGGGGTGTCATCAAATACATTATAAAAGTAGAAAACACTGAATTGTGCTAGAGAGAACTTTTTTTTTTTCTTTTTTTTTTTTAATTTTTTTTTTAAATGACTCGCTTGTATGCAATTAGCGTAAAGTACTTTATAATCAGAGGTTTCCTGGTGGAAGAGATCAAGTGGATTTGAACAGTCCCACTGTCCCAGGCAGAAGTTCCACCAGGGGAGATCACACCAAACAGCCCCATCCTGCACAAACCTGGCATGATACAAGTGCCTGCCTCTGGACAGTGCTCCCTGAACTGGGTAGGAGATGCAGGTGTCAGAAGAGATGCTCCCATTGGGAATGGAAACAGGAAGAAGCAGAAGACACCATGGGGGAGGAGATGGTCTGCTCTGGGGACTGCAGGTCCCTTAGGATCGAGGAGAGGCTGTTACTTGTCTGGCAGCTCCGCAAAGGCTCTCAGCAGAGAGATACAGTTTGTACAGAGATGCTGTTATTCTGTAGGTGTCAGGATGCACGTCTGGAAACCCATTCCCCAGCCACCAGCTTGGCTGGAGAGGGTAATGAAGCATGTGGGGACTCTGCAGAGGCCAGTCCTGAGGCAAACACACAGCTGGGAGCTGTCCCCGAGGAGTGGCAGAGTGGACAATCTCATTTTGTTGCACTTCTGGGCTGACAGGGTTGTCAACACATTAACATCTCTGTCATCCAGCTGTGACTCCAATCCAACATCTTTGTGGCATTCTTCTGTTCCTGGCCTCAGCATCCCTCTCCCCATGTCTGCAGGTCTGTCTCATGGGAGAGAGACCTTTCACAAGGGC
>VYZR01035157.1:9294-20330 GCA_013400675.1 Oxylabes madagascariensis
GCGCTGGAGGGGGGCGCGAAAAAATTTCACGAGGCACTTCAAAAGCTGAGCTTCTGTAAGAGCACTGGGCCTGTCGTGGCAGATGGATGGAGATGGGCTGTTGGTTTGGGGTTGTTTGTGGGGGTTTTTCCCTGGAAAGCAATGCAGGATAGCTAAAGATGCAGGAGCAGAGCTGCTTCTCTCAGGCACTCAGGGAGTTAAAGATGATCTGTAACCAAAGCTAGGCACAGGGGGCAGAACCCCACAGCTCCTTCACCTCCTGGTGTTACCCTCAGGACAGCCAGCTCTCCTCGGAGGAAAAGTTCAGGTATTTACTGTTCCAATTCCTTCCCTGCTGCATAAAGCAAACAGGCCAGCCCCTTCCCCAGCTCTGCTCCCTTCCCTGGACAAGCTCCAGCCCCTCAAGGTCTTTCTTGAAGTGAGGGACAAGTTTAGAAGAAAACATTTTCACAAAGCCTCACCTGACTCTATCAAACAACAATTAATAAATCTGCCTCCAGTTTCTTCACAGTACTCTTGGCAGAAATATTTAAGGAAATTAAAAACAAGAACACTGCTGTGTGTTCATAGAAAGAGGATTTTACATTGAGAATTATGTTCCTCTCAACAAACAAAAACATGTTCAATCAGTTAGGCATTTTGAATGACCAAATGAAACCAACTCTAAAGAACAGATAGAACAAATATTATTATATAAATCAGTGAGAGAATTTAAATTTACACTTATCTGAAACAATAAACTTTTCAGATGTATACAGCAGAGAATAAAATGTGGTTTTCACTGCAGGATCAAAGAGTGCACTGAAAAGAATAACAGAAAAATTTTCTAAAGTGCCCTTGTGACCTTAGAATCAAAACTGAATTTTTGAGTAAAAGTTCTCCATCTCTGTCAACTGAAAAATAAGACTTCAATTCTTAAGCAATTTCCAAGTTATTATTTAATCTGCCCTAAATCCTCATTGAAAAGTCAGAAGAAAACACCAACTAAATTGTAGGAAATGTTTTTGCCTGTACAAAACTGGTGATTAAAGGCAAAGCAACACAACCTGGGTTAGTTGTGTCTCCCCCTGAGGTGAGCAGCCCTGCAGGGCTCAGCCACAGCCAGTGCTGCTCCTGCCCAAGGGCACATCGGGACAGGATACAGCTGGGGCTGGAAATCCCAGCTGGAACGGGATAACCTGGCACTGCTCAGCATCTCTTTCATTCCTGGTCCAAGATCCCACATAAGTGATTGCCCATAGTTTAATGAAACAATAAAAGAGGGCAAAAAATTCACACCTCAGTTATCCTCAAAATAGAGGAGAGATTTCAGGGGAGTGGTCTCTACATACAGAATAAAAATGACAAATCTCTGGCCACATCTCTACTCAGATTTCTGCCTGTTTCTGCCAGTTTTGGTCACTCCATGTTAAAGCAGAAAGACAGAAGGAAAAACAAAGTGTCAGAGGGTCTGGTGTGTGTTAAAGGCACTTCAGTCAATGAATGGAGCAGCAGGATATGACAGATTTTATAAGAAACAAAGGGAAAATGCCAATTAAAGGAGGGAAGGCAAAGCTGGGCTATGTAAAAAGCTGGGCATTTAAAAATGTTCAAGGCTGGAAAGGTGCATTTAATGCAGCAGAGACTGGGAGAGGATTCCTGGCAGAGACACAAATTACGGGTGGGGACAAGAAGGTCAGCAAAGGGTAAATGCGGTACAGGAAACTGCCCGAGGCTCAAAACAAACTCCCCGCTGCGGTTTGCTCCTATTAGTGCTGGGACAATGACAATTTTTCTTGAATATTGAGAAAGCAAGTTCACAGGAGAGCCCTGAGAGTGTAAAGCAAAATCAGGAAGTTATTTTTGTTACTGTGCTCTGGGAGGGTTTGGTTCTCTGTGTACGGAAACACAAGAGTGTGAGAGCTGTCACCCAGTCCAGGAAGAACCAGCAGATCCCATTGTGCACACACACTTGGAGTCATTCCCCTGCTGAAGTTCCCTGGCACAAAAAAAAAAAAAAAAAAATTCCTCTGCAGGCACAGGTAATTTTTAGATCATCTTGGGGATATTGCTACAAAGGGAAGGAAGTGTGAGTTTTCCCACAAACACTATTTTTTTTTTCCCCAAGTGATCATTTGACCAGCAATGTGATCAAGAAGTTGTTATTATTTAAACCATGGTAAAGTTAAATATCCCAAGAGAGGGGATCTGAGACCTCACTACACACAAATGTCTGCTGAGTTTATCTGACAGATACAGAAGGGTCATATAGGGTGGGTGGGGGGAAATTCTGACGTGAAAGAGAGATAAGCATGGTAAGCTGGTTATATCCATTCAGCCTACACTGGCAATAAATACAGTCAAGATCTGCACATCAAGGGATAAAGGACAGCCCTGGGTATCCACTGAGCTTTCAACTCCCATCTCTCATGTTACAGTAGGAACTCATAACTACTGCTGAGTTCTCTCCTTTTGTGCTTTTCCTTGGCAGATGAAGAACCACGACCTGTTTTCCCCTTAGCCTCTCCCTCTTTACAAATAACACAGGCTCAAAATCAGATAAACTCATGGGTGCACCTGGCAGCACATGGTCCTTCACCTTCCCAAAGCTCTTTGTTGCTCTGAAGAGCTGGAGCTTTGCTGACCTGCTGTTCACTGCACTTCATTAGAGAACCTTATGAACCTGCTACTGTGACTCGCCCATTCACCACTCAGGGAGTGAAAATAGAAAGACTGAGCAAAGTAGTTTACTTTTTATTCAATTTTACTTAGATGGCAACTTTTCCCAAATCATTTATCCAGGCTAATTTACAGCAGGCAAACTAACAAGTGCATTGGGGGATTTTAAAAGGAACCAACCCAACCTCTTGAGATGGTAGCCCTGCAAGGTTAAGTCCTCTTGCTGCTGCTCGCAGGTTGAGGTGAGCAGAGGGCCTGTCTCCATGTCACTGTTCCCACCAGCAGGAATGAATGTCAGCCCTAGAACACAGCCCCAGGGGAGCATTTCAGCCAAACAGGCTCTGAGGAGGAGGAAAGCAGCTCAGTTTGTTCCTGAGCTGTTGCACCAATGGTTTCCAGTGCAGGGTATTTTCTGACTCCACTGAACTGCAGAGTCATGAGCAGCCACCTCTCAACTGATTTACTGTGGGAAAAGAGCCACTGAGCAGAAAACCAATCAGCTTCTCACTGCAAATGAGGCATCTGGAGAGTCACTGGGAGGAAAATAAAGTAGTTACTACTCCATCTCATGATTATGTGTTCAAGGACTCTGGCAAGTGCTGCTTCTGCATTGAAATACAATGTGTTTCTGCTTTGTACCCTCTGTCTTTTTTTTTAAGCTCCCAATGTCCTTCTAATTAGACAAATTTTCACTAAGCAGAGAGAAATTGTATGACACATTAATTCCAGAAGATGCATTAGTTGTGGCTGCAACTTCTTCATATTAAGCAGATGTTGTTTTTAAAGTTTCCCTCCCTTTTGTCTTCTGTAGCTCCCAGCACAGACTCCACTGGCTTTGAGTAATCACCAGACGAGTTCATTTTGCCATTTGCAAAACACACAGCGACTGCACTCCAGGTTCTGGGCAATTAGGAGCAGACACACAGCACTGAGCCGTTGCCTCTGCAACATGTTTGTGCTTTGTATTTTCGTCAGCAGCCACTGCATTTGTCAGGGTTTCTCAGCAGCCACACGTTATTCCATACAGCCCTGGCAGGCTCCTGAAAGGAACTGGGTCCTTCACAGGAGATAATGTAAGCATTCGGCTTGCTTGGAGCAGGTCGCTTTGGGAAGCCTCCAAACTCACTTCAAAATATTTCCTGCCTGTGCCAGAAGCTGCTTTTGAAGTGCAGTGCCCAAGCCACAGGCGCTCGGGTGCCAGGATGCTGCAGCAGCCCAGGGCAGGAAGCATGTCAGCACTATTGCCCAAAAACAGGGTGGGAAGGAGCAGGGAGTGGTGCAGACACCGGGAGTGGAAAATCAGCTGACACGGCCCAGCTCTAGGAGCAGATCGGGGATGGGTCAAATGACACCCATTCAACTTTTGAGATCAAACCAGGCTTTATTCTTTCATATTTTTGGCCCAGCATGTGAGAGCATACTGCAATATCGTGCTTTTTAAAGTGGAATATGCAGGAAATTGTAATTGAAGGGCCTAGCATTTATGGTATTTTTACGAAGTTCTTTTTCCCCTTTTGCTTTTCATCTGTTTTCTGCAATTTTTTTCAGCGTGCTTTTCCTTCTGATTTATTGTTTTATTTTCTATTTTTAAAATAAGAAATATTTCTACTCCCAAGTTTCTAATGTAATGCACATGAAAATTATCAATGGACAAACCTCAAGATTTTTAGAGGTCTGATCTGGCTGGGAGAAACATCCAGAAGTTCAGAGGCTTATCCAAAGCTAATCTGAAAATTTCCAAATGTCTTCAGTCTAGACAGAGCTGTAGGAACCCGCTGGCGCGGGACCCCTCCATGGGCTGGGCTTGTCTCTCACAAGCTGCTCCCTTCCCGAGCATCCAGGAGCAACTTTGAACAATTCCTTGCTGAAGAGCACACAGGATGTGCAAACACACACCTGGCTTTTGGGACACTGTTCCACAAAACAACAAGCAGATGTTTAGTTACACTGAAAATGGCTTTAAACAACTGCCTGAGGCATTTGCTTTACAGAAATGCTTTGGCAGATTTGAACTCCAAGTGGTGTGATTACAGTTTATCATCCCCTTTCATCTGAATCACAGAATCACAGAATGGTTTGGGTTGGAAGAGACCTTAAAACCCATTTTGTCTCCTCCCATGGGCAGGGACACTTCACACTGTCCCAGGCTGCTCCAAGCCCCAATGTCCAACCTGGCCTTGGACACTGCCAGGGATCCAGGGGCAGCCACAGCTTCTCTGGGCACCCTGTGCCAGGGCCTCTCACCCTCCCAGCCAAGAATTCCATCCCCATATCCCATCTATCCCTGCCCTCTGGCAGTGGGAAGCCATTCCCTGTGTCCTGGCACTCCATCCCTTGGAAATCATCTCTCTCCATGTTCCTTATAGCTCCTTCAGGGTGGGGAAGCCAGCCAGAGGGTGAGGACGAGGAAAGACTCACCTGGAACAGGCACATACAAGGTGGCACAGTTCACAACTCAAATTCCACAATGATTATGAGGTTTTACTTCAATATTCTGTCCTAGGCAACATTCACTTCAAAAATCCCTGAGCTCATAGTGCTGAATGTATTAAAACACCTCAGTGAGCTCCACAGCTGATGAACCTTTAAAATTAGGACTCATTATACCTCAAAAAACCTACAGTTAATCACCAGAACTGCATTTCGCAGACATCCCATGGCTGGATTCTGAAATGGGGCCAGAGTCCTCTGAGCTTTGGCAACATTTCTGTTTATGCATTAAAGCACAAGGACCTTTTACCAGCTGGATTCAAAGGCTGTCTCAAAGGTTTTGGTTAAGATTTTTAGTAGGACTGAGGAAGAAGAGGGGCTGAAATGAGAATATGTTTTTCTTGAGGCTTTCGCGTTCTCCTCAGTGTTCATTTATCAACAATGCCCACCAGCCAGCTGCCAGGTCTGTGAGACCAGCAAGACAAAAAGCTCTGAGTCTTGCTCCAATAATCCATAAATATGCCATATATTGGATTAAACAATAGCCAAACATCTCAAATCCACTTAAACAGATGATAAATAAGACCATTCCTGAATTAATTTACATCCACTCAAATTCAGAGCAAAGGGATTAGTATGACAGACACATGAAATTCTTTTTCATTTTAGAAAAAAACCTATATCTTAGAAAGGCAGAGGGCTGGAATCCCAGCCCTTCTGCTCATGCTGTCACCTGGAAAGCATATTTCCTCCTTGCTCCTGGCCAAATTCCCTTTATCAAAGGGATTTGCTCAAGTTTTCCTTGGAAAAGAACTCAACTTCTAAAAGAGTTTTGGTTATATTTAGGCAGTTTTACCCAAAGAATTTGATATTCAATGTTAAAAAAGGAGATCCTTAGGCAGATTCAGATGTTTATCCACAGGAAGATAATGAGATGCTGGAAATGGCAAAATTTACTTCAATTGTGTTCTGATTATTTATAAAACAAATAAACAAACAAACCCACAGAGCTCACTACTACTTGTTTTACTTTTTTTTGTCCCTTCTCTCTTATCTTGGGCCATGACCTCTTCCAAAACCCAGTCCATACACCAATTTTCCAAGACAGCTCCTGTGGTGCCGTGTGTGGATTTGCTGCTGGTTTATTCTCTCTTCTGGGAACCAGGAACTGCCTGTCTACCTCTAACTGTGCTCTGTGCTGTAATGAGGTGAGCTTTAGAGACTGCAGAGTTCTCCAGTAGTTCCATCTGCAGGGGGTGTCAAGCACAGGACCCCAAGTGTGGCTGCAGAGTTTCCAGAATCGTGTGGGGATTCATTGAGACTCAGATGTTCTGGAAGAGAAGCCTCCAACACTGGCCAGAAGCCCAGTGGAATTCACTGAGGGCTTGGGTTGTTTTTTTGGTTTTTTTTCCCAAAAAAAGTATTTTAAACATTTTTCATTTTTCCAAATATCAACTCAACTTCCCCCCTCCTTTTCCTAAGGCTTTTCCTCTGAAGTGGATAACAGCGTTATGTCTGATCCTGAAATTCCAAACTGACTTATACACCCAGGGCATAGCTTTCCAGAACAGCAACTGGAAGATCACTTGGCCTTCTCAGGAAGAGGCAATTTGGATGTCTGGGTATGTCTTGGAGCACGTCAGGCAGCAAAACTGGCCATCCTGCCTGTCCAGCCACGCTGATCCACGCTCCAGGGATCCCTGTCCCAGCTCACTGTGTGGAAATATCCATGAGAGGGTTCCGGCCATGAATGGAGACATTGCTCCCCATGGAGAAAGGCAGGAATCACCAGTTTCCAAATCCTCAGGCTGCAAACACACCCATCCCCTGCCTAGGGAGGAAACAGCTTCCACTGCCCTGGGACGAGCCCTCTCCTACTCTGAGTAGTGAAAGCATGAGTCCAAATGCTACAAAAAACAGGGCAAAGCATCATTTTTTGGTTGGGGCTTTTTTGTGGGATGTGACTCCTCTCCAGCCCCACCTTGCAAGATTCTTCCAGGTGCGTCCTGCTCCTGGCACAGGGGTGGCTCTGCCAAGGGCACGGGGGTCACTTGTGCACCAGGAGAGGCTGAGGCAGCTGGGAAAGGGGCTCAGCCTGGAGAAAAGGAGGCTCATGGGGGACCTTCTGGCTCTGCACAACTCCCTGACAGGAGGGGGCAGCTGGGGAGCCTTTTCAGTATACACTGGCAAATACGTGGAGCAAGACTTGTAGACTCCAAGGAAGTGCTGAATCCAGAGCAAAGGCTTTCACCTTGTTTTTTGCAGATCTCCAGGGCTGTACTCTCAGATCAGAATTGTGATTTACATGCACAGTTTTAGGGTTTGTGCCTTTTCCTTGAAAAGAAGAACAATAGTTCTTCCACATCCACTTAAAAATATTCAAACTGACAGAAAAGCAGTTTGCAGAGAGAAAACCATTAAGATGAGATGAATTAGCAGCACCAGAGGTATTCACAACCTCCCCAGGTACAAAATACCCTCGTACAATCTGTCCACTGTCTTTAAAACTGAACTGGTATCTTATTGATTGATCCCAGATGGAAAAAAGCCCACACTAATCTACATCTGGTACAAGTCTGCTCAACCAAATATTGATGAGGAAGAGCTTTTCCTCTGACTCGAGAGCACAATGGAAGTGTGATTATAAGCAAGGAAATGTGGTAGATCTCGGAGAACACATGTTGGATTTGTGATGGATTGTGTGTGACACTAATCCCCCAACACAGCAACCAGAGCATGGACCAGGCACTGGAGTAGAGCAGAAAAGGAAACGAGGAGAACCTCTCTGGTGCACTGAAATCATAGGCTTTTCACATAATCTTGCAATTTGCTACCTTCTCAAATTCCCCCTGCTCCCTTGCCAAGACAAATCAGGGAACATCCACAGAACCAGGGCCATACAGCAGAGACCTGGGATGTTCTCCCTAAATGGGAAATTCACTGGATCTCTGGGGGTTTTCTGCATACTGGCTCTTGAGAACTATGAAGTGGATTCTCTCCAAACTGGAATTCATTGCTGCATGTCTGAGGTCTAATCCAGTTTCCCAGGAAGGTGCAGGCTGGGTGCAGGCTAATAAAGTCAAGGCAAAAATGCAGCACAATGTACAAAAAACTTCATCAGACACAAAAAAATACAAGTTTTGGGGAATGATTTCCAAAGCTGATTTTAATCCACCTTCTGCTGCTGGATTTTGATGTATTAAATTCTAATCATCCCTGATTTATTATGGCTCTCAAACACTTCAGCTCTCTGCCATTTCTATCCAGGCTGTTGGAACACAGGATGTTGTTTTACAAAGAGAAATTTTACAAACAGAATTTTACAAAGAGAATTTTGCAAAGAGGAAAGGAGATAAGAAGCCACCACACACCAGGAGCTGCCATGGCCAGGAAAGCTCCAAGATGCACCTTCCTGACTCCTGTGGATGAGTTTGGTGGCCCCAGCAGTGGGAGATGCTCTGGTCCCTACCACCCATCCCACACCTCTTGATACTACAAACACCTCAAAGTGCCAGAGCAAACTGGTTCTGCTTACAGGGAAAAGGGGAGGCCTAAGAGCCTCTCTCAGCTGGGGAAACTTGGATTTCCCCAAAGCCCTGCCTGCTGTAGAGGACAAAGGGGAGATCTCTGCACGGGAATATTTAGGAATGAAGCTCAGCCCAAAGCAAATCCCTCTGTGTCACATTGCCTGGAATTTAGCCACTCATCTGCCAGGGCTGGATCCCTCCCTGGGCTTCAGGGCAAATACAACAAAGTTTGTGTGGCTGTGGTTTCCAGCTTGGCATAGAAACCTCCAAAAGTGCCACCCTGAGCCTTCTCAGAAAGAATTGGATCCAAAGCCCCTGGAAATCCACAGGAATGCTGCCATCTCTGCCCCTGCTTTGGAGCAGACTGTTCCTTTCTAAGAAAGGTGCAGGAGCTAAACCTGGCTCAGACAGGGCTGGGAGCCCACGTGGAAGAACCTTGGCTCAGCAGAGGGAGATGAGCCCAGGGTAATCACAACCCTGATGCTGCAGGAAAGCAGACATTTTCCATTGAATTCTGATTTTATTTTGAAAACTACAGAGCATTCCAGGGCACTGGTGAAGCACATCCATTTATATCTGAACTGAAGCACACTGGCTCTCTCCCGTATTTTTTTGGATGGAAAGGGAAACTCAGTGGGTCATGGCAGAGTAATGTCTTTTTAATGTAGTCGTCTGTGCAAAATCCACACTGGCCCAGGCCAAGACAGACAGATATTAATGATATTATCTTGCCCAAATACAAAAATAAAACATCTATGGTGTTATTAATCTGCTTTGATGACTTTCTCAATGCTGCAACGTGGCAAGTTACCAGGTCTGTTAAGAGAGACAGAAAAGGTATTGCTGAAAATAAAATGCAATTTCAAATCCTGGTGTAAGTGTGTTTAACCCAAGATATACTTTGACTTTTCTTTGGGATCCCACAGTCCCTAATCAAGCTGAATCTAAGCTGAAGGCCTGCTGGAGTTCTGGTTTACAAATGGAACTCTTACATTCAATTAATAAAGGACACACTAAGGCTGCCATGCAGTCATCAAGCCCATGTATCCCAAATCCACATCACCTGACCATATGGGAATGTTTTTGCTGACTTTAGGGTGGGTTTGATGGAACACAAGGAAAGACAATACTTCAGATAGCCCTGAACCTCAGTTTCCAGACCTACTGAACAGCTCAACTTCAGCCCAGCTCACAGATAGCAACTGAAGCTTTTAATCTATTGCTCATCATGCCTCAGAAGTGTGTTCTAGAGATAAACCTGTCACTAGGAAGGTCTACAGAGGAAGAATTTCACTTTTACTGAGCCATGGCCAACATTTTCCAAGCATATGGTATCCAAATGCCCGTTTGGAAAGAGCATTCCCTCTCCTGGGGCAGGCACACACATACACCTCATAAAAACAGATTTACAAGTCAAAATAAGCCCCAGCTCAGAATGCAGATCCTTCCCTGTGGATGCTGCAGAGCATGAGGTGCTCCCCAGATGGGTCTGGTGTAATAAAATGCTCCCTTGCAGGAACAAGGACCAGCTGATTCCGTGGAGCTTCCCACCTCTGTGTTCACACTGCGGGGCACAATGTGGCTCATCCCAAGGGTGATAGGGGCACTGCCCACTGGAAACTCCTCATTCTTCCTAATTCCACCTTCCAAGGCAGCCCTGGGCTCTGCACACCCAGCTGCCAGGGATGAAAACAGTGCTCACACACCCGAAATTGTCATTGAATACAAAGAAATTGGGAACTTCCTTGGGACCCAGTTGTAAACTCCCCATTAAATTAAATGATGAGACAGAATTGTCCCTCATTTGGGCACACTCAGAGCTGGCAAGTCTACTCTTTGGGAAATAAGAGCTATTCTTAATTCCCTCTGCATCATGTTTGAAAATAATTGTACTTGTTCACAAAATGAAGGGGACTCTTTTTATAAATGCTTTTCTCCAGCTGCCATGGTGCAATTTCTATTTTGGTGAGTATTTTTTCTGTCTGTGGCTCACTCCTCAAGGCTTAACTTCAGCTAGAAAATGTTCACAAGTCGTGACTGCTCCAGTCACTGCTTTGACCTCTGACTAACACCCTGCTCCTTGCTCTGGAAAATAATGAATTGCAGGGAAACTTTTTCTAAACACAGATCCTCAGAGGGAGGGCAGCCACCCCTGAAACACGAGCACTAACCAAACACACCGGCGTAAATTACCTCAGTGGGCAAATGAGGAAGAGACAAGAGTTGTCAAAACAGAAAGTGAGTTGTAGTAGATTTACTAAGTTTTTCTGCTGTTTAACTAACTCTGCCCTTAGCGTAGAGGGGGATATTTTTGGAAAGTCTTATAAAATCCATTCAGCTGTTTGAGGTAGATGAATGTGGAAAAAAAACCTCACAGCTGTCAACTTTATTTTTCAGATCTTTTTCTTTTTTCTTTTTTCT
>VYZR01035166.1:0-10659 GCA_013400675.1 Oxylabes madagascariensis
AAAAAAGAAAAAGAAAAAAAATTCACAACAGAAGCCGAAAAGCACTTGCTGTCACTCAGCGGTTCAGTGGTGGCAGACTCGGCCATTTCTCAGAAGAAACTCCAGCTCTGAGACTCCAACATGCAGAAATGCGCTGTCTGTTTGAAGACAATTGCCTGGAAAGATATAAGCTCCCAGACTGTAAATTTGTCGCAGCACTGGCCCTCCGAGATGGTGTTATCTTGGCTTGGTGAATTCAGTGAATTGGAAGCTCCATGAGGAAAAATAATAAGAAGGATACTTGGCATTTCTGCAGTGTTTTCTACATGCAAAGCACAGAACAAGCTTCAAGAGTTTAATGTTTATTAAAGATTGGGAGGGTGTTTTGTTGCGTGAAAGGAAACTGATAACGTGGATTTCTTCAGCAAAAGTAATAAAATGTTCTGTTTCTATGGAAAAAGAAAATTAAAAATAATAACAACAGCCCTTAGTCAGAAAGTACTCTGCATGTCAAAATTGCAATTAATTTTAGTCCGTGATCTCACGGAGGAAGGGACTGTCATTTACTACAGCTTGTACAATGAGCAGCACAACAGGGCACTGCCCTGCCCGGCAGTGGAAGCCACATCAGATAAATATTAGAGCGATATTAATCACCACGAGTGAAAGTGCAGCACCCAGCTGCCATTTAAAAGTCTCTGGGTCTGAGCCGAGTGAGGAGCAGGGCAGGGAGGGGCTCAGCCCAACAGGCACAGAACTCATGGAGCTGAGATTCCACCTGACCTCCAAAGCATCCCAGAATAACTCAACCACAACCTGGCCAGGATTTTCCCAAGGGTTTGGCCATGGCTTGCTCAGGGCAGATCCTACTGCTGGGCAAGTCTGGTGTTATCAACATCACACTTGCATCATGTTCAACCCTAATACTAAAAGGAAGGGCAAACAAGATGGTTTTTGCTCCAGAACATCAATATCCACAAAGATAATCTGTGTAAGTGGATCAAGCACAATTTTTTGGCTTCATCTAAGTGTTTCTTTAAAATACTTCCACCTTGGTACAAACTAGGTACCCAATGAAGTTATTCTCACTCTAGAGCAGAGTAAAATTTAAAAATCAAGCCCAGACTTTCTTCTCTAACTAAAAAAGAGCCAAAAAAAAGCTCTCATCCTTTGTTTAGAATAATAGAGCAGGATTTTCAGGGCTGGAATACACTATTCTATCCAGTCTCTAAAACTTTTGGACTAAGAACAAAACAGCGTACAACCCAACCACTCTGGAAAGATGCTCTCGAGGCAGAAGAGGGAAAACAAACAGACATAAATAACCAGCAGCTGCAGAAGAGCTTGGCTGCCTCCATACCTGCACTCTGCACAAAGGCAGTGAGATTTATACAAGGTACAGCTGAGATGAAAACCCTGCTGTGGAGTCAAGCAGGGCTGGCCCCTCACCAGCCAAGAGCACTGGGGTTATCTTACTCCCCCTTCCAAAAAAAGCCAAAACAAAAGCCCACGAACACATTGTCATCAAAGATAGGCTTCATATTCTGACCTATTAGAGCTCACAAATCAGATTAGATGTAAGGAACAACAAGGATCAGCAGGAGCCTCTTGCCATGGTGTTAAAGCCCCATGGAAGGGAAACCAGCTGGGCTTTCCTGCTGCAGGTGGACAATTCTCCAACCCACATAGCTCAGTGTTTCTCCCATGGGACAAGGGGCTTCTCCTGTTCTCTCTCTGCTCTGAATGAAGCTCCACAAAAGCAAAATCAGTAAGGACAGGAAGAGGGGAGATGCCAGATTGCATACTGCATTTTTGGCAATTCTGTCCTCAACCATGGAGGTAAAACATTGAAATAATTGCAGGCAGTGAAGGTATTTGCTAATTCCTGCTCCCTCCCGTGGCTTGCCAGGCAAAGCAGTGTTTATAAGGCCAGGTTCTTCTCACAAATCCTCACACAAATCCCACTGAGATCAGCTGGGGTGCTACACAAACCTCCCAGACCATCACACGTGCTGGAGACCACACCTCTCATTCCAAATCCAGGTCCCCACATTCAGTAATTTACCTATTCCAATCTCTCCTTTACATCCCTAACTTTACAGGCACCGTTCCCTTTAAGTTCCTCCTGGCTCAGAGATGCAGACACGGGAGAAGGGCCACCCTGGGCTAAAACACACATACAGCACATGACTTAACACCCTGATCCTCCAGGATAAGCTATGAGCCTGTAAATCACCACACTTCCAGAAAACAATAGCCACCTCTTGTTTAAATAAAACTGCACCTGCTACATTAACATACCACCGAACAATCGCTTTGTTTTTCGCCAGGCATCCAGGCTGAAGCCGTGCTGCTTCCTGACCCATATACTGAAAGGGTATTCTTAGAAGGGGAGAGGGGTTTCACAGAGAGCACCAGTTTAGCGGTGATCACCTTCCTTCCTTCTTTTGTACTGGGGATACGTGGTTTTGTTTAGCTTTCAACAGGTTTATTTCCATCGCGGCTCTCCAAGACCTTGCAGCCCTTCTTTGGCAAACGTTGCCTCTTTTTGTTTCCTATCTTGGGCAATCACAAGCTCTCGAGTGCGATTTGGGCCATTTCGAGTAATTTTTTAGGAGATTTTTCTCCCATCCAAAGAGTTTGGGCCAAGCAGGTGCCAGCTGAAAACCTCTTTGCCAAATGTTCGAACGTTGGGAAATTGGTTTTGCTCTCCTCCCCAGTGGGTTAATTATGATGCCTGTTTCAAGTTTATTTATCTCTACTCAATGATTTTTTATTGATTGTGCTGGAACCCTCTTCTAGTGGAGTTATTTTGCTCAAATAATGTGCTCAGTCGTGACTGAAAAATGGACTGTTGGAGAGGCTGGGTCACGGATGCAGGGAGCAATAAGAGTTTTGTAGAAGTAGGCAGTGGATACCAGAGCAAACTTCTCCATTTCACAAAGAAACACAGTGTCTCCAGTGAGGAGCGTGGATGAGGCATTTCGGCATTAGCCAAAATCCAATTTAACTCCTGAATCTGAGCCCAAAGCAACCCCAAATCCAGCCCGGCCAGGACATTTCTGCTTAGATGTGCATCTCTGAACAAGCACCCTGCCTCCACGCCCGTGTCCACCCACGGCCAGGAGCGCTTCCTCACGACCCAGCTTTCCAGGAACGCGGTGCCCACTCCTCCTCGCATCCTCTTCCTGGACGCCTGCCCCACGCCACGCTTCCTGCTCGTCCCACGCTGCTCTCGGCCGGATCCGGCGCCTCCCTCCCAGTTCACGCAATCATTTCCACTCTCAGCTCCCTGAAGCCAGCAAACTTTGCGGGAGCTGTGTTCCACGGCCCCCGTCAACAGCAACATCAAAGCTCCAGCCTTTTAAAACTACAGCTGAACTTATAAAACACCATCTGGGTTCAGATCATCCTACACAATCGTAAGAATGTTTGTCCTGCTCCCACAGGCGCTACTAGTAGGTTACTTCTCTTCCTTTTATTCAAATTACAGCACTGCAGCCTGAGCATCGAGTGGCTTCTAGTGGAGCAGCTCAGAATTAAAGAGAATTTTATCAAGCTGCGTTTCAAGGCACTGCCGGGAGTTTCAGGTGAATCCTGGAAGCCAGGTTGCACAGACAGTCATCAGTGAACTGACTGACTGACCACCATGGGAACTGGGATTTCCTGTCACACAAACCAGCAAACACACCAGTCCACACCAGCACCACCACGACTCTTTCATAACAACAAATCTCTGCGTGCCTCATCTACAAAGTGCCCAACCAGTCCACTCTCATTATTGCTCCTTTCCAATCAATATATTAAATTACTTTTAAAAAGCTCCCGCATGCAAGACATGACATTTCTCAAAGTCGCATATAGTGGAAGAAATTACCCTGAAAGCCAGGTCAACCTCCTGGTCCTTCTATCAGCAAGATGTGTAACCCTATGCAAGGGAAACAGACACCAGCTCTCCTCAAGATCTGCCCTTCCCCTGTGATGGATCCCAATGGACATCTCTGGCCAGTGCCTTGGCCAAACCCCCCAGCAGCACCGTGTGATTTCACTGTTCCCAGATCAGAGAGCCCAAACTGGGATGCAACGCCTCATACCAGGACCAGCACCAAGATAGCCAGTGGGAACCACCAGTGTCTGCAGAGTTTCACCTCTGTGAGTCTCAGCAGAGCTGAGTGACCACAGCCAGCCGTGCAGGAATTGTCACTGTGCCACCAGAAAGGCCACCTGTGGGACAGCCAGGTGCTGGGAAGCCTTTGCAGCCCAGCAGCAGCTTGGGGTCAGGAGGAACCAGTACATCTTACAATGAAGGGAAACTGAGCCAAGCTCTGGACCAGTCCCTTCCTGACACAGGAGCACTTGAAATATGGGTCAAGAACAAAGCGTCCTGTTAATAACAGTTTGTTTCATGCAGTGAAAAACGTACAATATTGGGTTCACAAGCTGAATTCCAAACTGCCTGGCCATTTTCCCTTCAACTCTCCAAATTTATTGCAGTATGAGAGCTTGGCTCCCTTTATAATGTTTAAGAGACTGACACATCACCGGGTCACAGAGACTCGCATGCCCATCTCTGCCGTGTCCCAGGGCAGAGCCAACTCTTGCATGAGCACACACTGCCCAAGTTCAACATCTACCTGTGCATCCACAGGGCAGTTAATTCCTGCTGAGCCCTCAATTATCAGTCTCCTTTTACTTTGCTGTGCTGTGGGCTTCTCTACCTTGCTCCTTCTAAAATCCATTGGCTCTATCACCAACCCTCCCAAACACAGCGATTAACCCTGCAGGCATCTCTGGAGCACAGATGGCAGAGAAGCCACCACTGTCAGCATCTCCCAAACTCACAAGGATCAGAGACAGATTCTTATCATTGTTGGAGGTGAGAGAGATACCTTCATCCTCATGGCTGCCTGCTGTAGATACACCCACCACCTGCCAAGCAGAGGGAGCAGCTTGTGTCCCAAGAGGGTAAAGAAAAAATAAATGGGGAGGGAGGGCAGGGGGTGTCGTTGAGCCTTGGAGCAAAGCCTAGAAGAAGCACCTCTTGCATCTTTGGCCCCCACACCCTTCCTCTGCTCTAGCCACTAGAGAGTACTTCTTCCCTTCCCTTTTATCAGTCAGGCTCACAGATTGAATGTTATCAATTGACAGCTTTAAAGCTAAGGAATTGTATAAATTAAATACAGTCTGAAGCAAATATACTGAGGAGCTAGAATTTATATACACACTAGATATGGGAGCTCTTAGTTATTACCCACTTAAGGCTATGGCACTGATGAATGGTAAGGCCACCCCATCCCTGAAGGCACTTTTCATTACCCACAGTATAGGAATATTGAGAGAGTGTGTGTATGTATCCAGCATGACTGCTCATTTCCATAGTTCTCCATCAGGTTTGCATTCAGTTTATAAAATAAAAAATTACTCCAGGGACACATTTCACTCATTCCAGAACCCTTTCTCTCTCCCTCTCTCCCCCAGCCCATATCCTGGCTGCCTCTCTCCTTCTCACAGTCCCAGTACTGTAACAATGCCTTTAAATCTGATGGTGCTTATTAAATGAAACAACTTAATTACTATCAATATATAATGTTGTGTACTTCAGCCTCAACCGAGGCGTCTGATCCCATTCTGTCCCTGACCTTTAATGGCCATCAAATCAAAGTAATTTTGGTCAGCTCAGTACAGCTCTGACACATGCCCAGGTCAGGAAGATGAAGGGACACTAATCTACCATGTTACCCTGCCCATTGTTTAATACCTTTTTCAATAGAATCTAATAACTGGAGAAATGCCAGTTTTCTGTCTAGTTTGGGTTAAAACCTCTTTCGCTGAAAATAAATAATTATGGAACATTCTGAATAGCTCAGGGTTTACATAATTGGTGCCTCTTAGACAGAGCAATATACTTGCCTTTGAAGTTTGCAAGGAGAGGAATTTAGGAATTCAAATCAGCGGCAGCGCTGCTGAGTGCGCTGTGCTCTCCATCTTGGAGGGCCCAGCACCAAAGCAGGCTTAATTAAGGGAAGTGAAAACCACTTTCGATTCACCAAGGTAACACAACAAGTGCATTGCTTCCTCTGAATTGAGGGGAAAATAGCAGGAATGCTTCCACTCAACGGCAGCTATTCTGCAGGCTGGGACTCGAGCCCTTTGGAGGGGAGGGGGGGAAAAGAAACCTGTCATAAAATAACCAGTAACACAGCACCCCGTGCATAAAGACAACAGGAGTGTTTAGGTTCAAGCATTACTATTTATACATATTGTTTCCCTAGTGCTAAACAAAACAGGTTTTCCCATGCCAAAGCGAGGGATGCTGCCAGGAGAACTAGACACCCTGTCTGGATCGGACAAATAGCTTGACCTATTGACAGGGCAGCTGGATGCAGCAATATTTTACAGCAGGCTCACTTTGCTAATGCACTTGCACCAGGCCACTCTCAAAGCAACCCACGCTCCAGGAAAAAAAAAATAAATAAAATATAAAAACCCCAACAACTTAACCGCAGCACAAAAACGTCACATCAAGGCGGATACCAGCGACTCTCTGGCAAACCAGCCCTGGCTGCATCAAATGCAAGGGCAGGAAACTGGGGAAGCATTCAGGGATTGCCAGGTTTCAAACCAGCCCTGCCTCTGCGCTGGTGAAAAAGGGAGGCCACAAATCATATCTGCCCAGCTTTTGAAAACACCAGTCACGGAAGCTGAGCAGAAAACACAGAAGGATGTTTTTGTTAATTACCTGTTTCTCCACTACCCATTCTTTACCTGAAGTCATTAGTCATGTAACAGAGCGGGCAGGTAACAAAACCCAGCGACAGAGATTTATAGGGCATCTCTCAACCCCAGGGTCCTGCAGCAGCTTACAGGGTTGGGATTACATCATGCCAGAGCTCTTCAAAGGCTGAGGGGCCAAAACCGCCCTCGGTGCAGCCTCCACCACCCCGCAGGTGCCGCTCCAGCTCATCAGGAGTTCTGCAGATCCGCAGGGACTGGCTCCATCCCTCCCAGCCCCTGTCCAAGGGGAGCAGGAGCAGGATGTGTTGGGCTCTGTACAGCTCAGCCTCTGCACTGTCCATGCAAGGGAAGCAGGGAGGAATGCCATCAGCTCCGGGGGAGTTGTACGGGTGTAACTCAGAGCGGGATTTGCAAGCAATCCTCACCCAGACACTTGAGAAGGAATTCAGGGTTTGGCTGTACGTACACCAGAATCACTTCACAACCACTGAATACATTTATGATGTAACTGAATCCCTCAGCGATTTTTCTTAAAGACAAACGTTATCCATTTAGGGTCCATTCTGCATCATTGAAGTTAATGGGAGTTTTGTCACTTACTTCAGTGACAGTGGGGCTGAGAAGGGATGGGGCAGAGCAGATTGCTCCACACGATGCATCAGCTGCATCTCTGGCTGTCAGCTTCTCCAAGGGTCAGGAAAGGAGTATTTTGCTGTTATTTTGGAGAAAAGTTTACTCTTACAGGGCACAAACACTGGGACTTGACCAGGAGTCTGTGACATACTTTGCCCTCATCCAGGCTGAAGTAAATCCCAAGGGCAGCTGCTGAAATCAGCAGAGAACCAGTCCCAGCCTGGGCAGTGGTCAGCTGGACACAGAGGTGTTTTAGCACTGCCATTATGTGCTTCCCCCACACTGGATTTGCAAGAAAATTGTATTCTCTTTCCAGACACAAAGCTGAAGCGCAAAATATCCTTTTGATTCAAAAGTAAGCACACAAAAGCATTTTTCCTCATAAACTGCCATGCAAACCTTTTCCCTTTTTCCTGCCAGCCATTCTCTCTGTCTGATCCCACATATGTTTGCCCTGAGTGGAAAACACTGGCGAGTTTAAATGGCATGAGTCAACTCCCACAACCAAGAAGGGCACAGCCTAGACCACCAAATCACAGCTTATGAGTCTTTCCTAGCATATTCTGAGATAAAAGATCTCAGTTTTATTCAAACAGAGCCAAACCCTGCTGATACCTAATTTTGCTTCTATTACCTCATTAATAACCTACAGACATTTGCAGCTTACACTTCTTTATGTCTGCATTGTGGTTGTCATACCGAGGCACAAGGGCTATTTCTTGTTATATTTGTTTTGGGTTTAATTCCCAGTTCTAGTCTATGCCTCTGCCACCTTTGCAGGGCTGAGCTCAATTAACCCTTTTGTGTTCTCTTCGCAGTGAGCTGCAGCAGCTGACAAGCAATCTTTTAACAGTATTAACGTATACATGTGAAAATATCCATTGACATCTTTATGTAGCGTGGCAATCACTAAAAGTGGGATTTAAAGTACAAAAGTGGCATTTAGTAGTTGAGTGTAAGGGCATGTTCACGTGTCAGTTAATTGCAAACATGTTTAAAATGTGTATTTTCGGCTAAAAACAAGCCTATATGTTTAACAAATACTTTTCATTTTGGTGAGACTGGCAAAACCAAAACCAAGTTGAAGTAATTTGACCGCGTCAGGTAAACTCCTTTAAAAAAGGTTCTAAATGAGGGATAAAACTGTTTACAAGTTTTTAACTGCAAAATATTTCTTTTCTTCTTGTATCTTGCCAATATCAATAAAGAAACAACATGTATAAATATATATAAACAGACACTTGGCATAAGAACACATTTCATGAAATATGAGTAATAGAGCAGGAAAATTCAAAGTATATTTCTTTTTTTACTGTACTGAATGGACAGGTTACCGTAAAGAATACATTATGTGCAGATGGATGAAAACACAAAGTGCACGCAGGATACGTAGGATGTGAACAGGGTGTTCATTTCCAGGTAGAAACGCAAACATTTTGGTTCATTTCAGATCTCACTTACACTGCACTATTTGGTGTCATTTCATTGACTCCCATGTATTTGGACTTGAGTCCAGCAAAGCACTTAAACACATGCTTAGCTTTAAGCGCACAATAGTCCCCTTGAAGTCAAATTAAGCACATATTTACGTGCTTGGCTGGATCAGGGCCATACTACAGATTTACACAGATGTAAGTGAGCTCAGATGAGCTCAAGCCACAATGTTTGTGTCCAGATTCAAATCCAATTGGCAAATGCTTTCAAAAGCCGGAGGTATTTGGATTAGGGGTTTTGGTCCAAGCCAATCTGTAACTTTAGTACCTGAACCCGCATTTCTTGTGCGCCCAAGACTCCCATCGGCATTAGTGGGAGCTTTGGAGGCACAAGAAGTACAAGAGCAAGACCTCTGGGAGTAAAGAGCCAATTTACTTAAACCCAAATTATAACATTTTTTAACCTTTAGATTAAACCAAACTCCCACCAGAGTTCAGCGCTCGCTCCACTACATTTCTCACCCAGCATTTGGATTTTTTGTTTATCGTATTACTATTGCTTTTGGCCAGCATTCACTTTATTATATAACATTAACCTAGGAAAAAACTAATGGGCACCGTCAAATAGCTGTTAACATAAAGCACTTACAAACAAGTGCCATTAGTGGACCAGCAGACAGCACAGGAACTCATTTATGTTACTTCTGTTAACGTTGGATAAGCGCAGATTTACAATTTTTAAACGGCAAATGATGCCTCAGTCTGGTCAGAAATTAATTTACAGGTTTTTCCACAGATTTTACAGGTCCAGCAATTGGGGGCCAAGCACTGAATCCCCAGCTATCGATACAGCAGCTAAGAGGTGCTAGAACACAAACTGACACACAATTTCCCCCACCAGCCTCTAACACAGCCAGCTTTTTCACCTGGGGCATCAGACACACATCAGAGTCCCCTTTCTACATGGAAAAAAAAAAAATCTTCAAAGCATCAGGAACAGAAGTTATACCCTCCCACTCTGCAGCTCTAGCACACCCTGCACGGACCAAGAGGTTCCTGTTTCTGGTATTGCTCAGAGCAGAGGTGGCTGCCGGCTTTGGGAAGCCTGTGGTTCCCATAAATGTGGGAAACACCAGCACCAACACGGGAAATTCCCCCAGCCCAGCACTGAGAGCAGCACAAGAAGCTGGAGAGCCCTTTCAGCAATTCCTGCCCTCTCCAGAGGACGCTCCTCATCAACAACAGACTCCAACACAGCCCTCACCCTTGCTGTGGTCAGCAAAGCCTCTGTGGGACAGCTCTGCTGGTTTTATCAGACACCTTTATAGGATTAACACACCTTTTCTTGCTTATTAACCAAAACCAGAGTGAGGTGGTGCTATTCAATCACCTGCACCACTGCAAATACAACAGGCAAAGCTCTCACAGCACACTGAGCATTCAAGAGAACGGCAGGCCCTGAGCACCCTTAAAACCATCTCCCTTCTCACACACAGCTGACCAGGGCAGCAGGAAACTAAGAAACACGCTGGATCCTGCTGCTGCCTGATGGTCACCCAAACCTGCAGCCAGAAATTAATTAATTTTTCCCTTTTTTATAAGTATTTCGTACATCAAGGAAAGTACAGACAACACAGCAGAATCATAGGCTGGAAGGAGAAACAGCAGAAGTGCTGGCAGTAAAGACTGCAGCACAAAGTGAAACTAGATGTGGCATCCAACACCAATTCCCATAACATTTTAGCTGTGGATGGAGAGACTGTGCTGGGAACAGAGTGGTTTGTCATTCCCCCGAGCTAATCTCCAACATGATCTGAAAAAGCACACAGGGGAGGAAAAAAACCTCTTCCTCCCATTGCTTTGGGATTTTGTAACCAAC
>VYZR01035166.1:10766-21044 GCA_013400675.1 Oxylabes madagascariensis
AAAAAAAAAGGAGTTATTTCTCAAGGAAACATCAAACCATTTCTTGTAGCGTCTGCCCAAGTTACAGGAGAAATAACATTTTGGTACCAGGTCTGGGATGACACCTTGGGACTCCAGTTACAGCACTGAATTACACTCAGGAGACGGAAATATCCCCAGTTTTCACTGCAGGCAGCAAAAAGCAGCAGCACACTTTGCCAAAGCCCAAAACCACTCCCAAGCCCAAACCCAAACCCACCACTGCATGAGCAGTACCTGAGATCATGACTCCACACACAGCTTCACCTGGAGCAGGGTGCAAAACACATTCCATGGTGTCCTACAGGACAAACAGTAAAACACTTGGAAGAGAGAATCCTGTCTTCTGCCCAGCACAGAGCTGAACTTTCTGTTCCTTAATTACCTTACAAACAAGTGCAAAATTGAGGAACCAATTTCGCCGTGATGTGGCACAGCTGAGCAGGTCCCTGCACAGCTCTGTGAAGGTGAAGCTTGGGAGATGCACAATCACCCTTAAAATCTTTCTTTTCTCTTTGTACTGAGTGACCTCCACCCCTGTATCTCCCACCAGCCCCGTGTCCCATCCCCTCTCAGCCCATCTGACACGTCAGGTGCACGAACACACCTTTATGAGCTTCTGAAAACCTGAGAAATCCTGTTGCAATCACGGAAAGAAATCAGCTGGACAGCCTGGGTACTTGAAAGGCTGTACAGAACAATCAGGTGGGGCACAATCCCAGTTCCTTAGTACATAATTATGAAAGCAGATGTCCTCTTCTATATTGCTTTTTGCTTTTTTCTTCCCTTGAAATAAATTGTACCTTAGTTAACTGCATTTCCTCACCCAAACGTTCAGGAAACCAGTAATGATATAGCTCCAGTCGAAAATTTGCTTTTCCTCAGATGATGTTGCACATAACAGAGTTTTTAAAGATATGATATAATTTTTTAATTATCACCGAGATCTGTGTAGCTGTAATACTGGAAAAATATCCTAAAAATTGATATAGCACCGAGGGCTAGAAAACACGAGAGTGACTGATGGGTAGTCCTGATAATTCTGTATATCAGGAAGTGGAATGAGAGATGGGTAGATAACATAATGTTGTTATATAGCCACAAAAACAAGCCTATAAAGATATTCCCAGAAATTAGAGCCCAGGCTGTCTCACCACGATTCTTTGCTGTGAAATAAATGATGCCTATGGAAGAATGTAAACCCCAAGGACACACTGGAATACAAAAAGGAGAGAAAAATCCTTATTTTAAAGAATTGAAACTATCTTCCACTTCTAAGTGTTAGACACTAAAGACCTTGACAGAGTGAAGATTGCCCTGTATCTGCTTTCTCCACCTCTGGATGGATCCCAGGAGGAGCAGCCAGCACTGAGCCCATCCCCTGCCAAAGCGGGCTCTGCTCTCACACCACTTTTACACCAGTTTAGCTCCTGTGTTCTGGGGCTGCTCCTTGAACATTCTAAGAGGAAAAAACCCTTCGAGCCAGTGCTGTCTGTGAGGCTTCTGCAGCTGACAGAAGGCTGGGGAAAAGGTCTGTCTGCTCCTGCTTCTCTGATGGCTGAGGAAAAGGTATCTTGGAGAAGAAAGGGATAAGAAGCCCCAAGAATGAGAGAATTTGGCTGAAAACCCCACCAGTAAAACATACTTTCTCTTGCTAGCCTCCTGCAGAATATGTCTTCAAGCTATTGGCAGATTTGGACGTACATAAAATATCTTTTGCTAATACATTTTCACATTAAGTTGATCCAGATACTTTCTGAAATTAACTACCTTCTTCCAACTAGTGTGTATTAGCCATGGACTTCTATTAACTCAGCCCAGTGTCAAAATACAGCAGTAGAGGTTAATATTTGGACGTAGCTGTTTTTCTAGCCATTCATATCACTTTTATTTCCTTTCCTTTTTTGTTCTTTCCTTAACCTCTTTTTTTACTGCTGCTAAATTCCTTGCTCTCATTTTTGCAGGAGTTCAGCCTTCCAGCCCGCTCTCCGATGCTGTTAGACATCAGCTCAGGCTCAGACTTATGACTTCTGATATGTCACTCCTCAGGCAGGGAGCCTAAAGCAACACTGCTCCCTCCAGCCCTCGCAGGCTTCAGCTGGATCCTCACCGGCCCACAGAGCACAGCTATTTCTGCAGCAGGAGCACACAGGGAATGTGTGGACCTGAAGAGTAAGGCCAGCACCTTAATTTACACTGAGCCTCTGAAACGGGAGACTAAGCAGGAGGTCAAGATGCACAGAGGTGAATTAGCCACGTTAGCTTGCTGCTATCATGTATAAATATCTTTTTATGTATTTATAAATAGCTGGTATAGCACTGGAGAAGGAGAGGAAAGCAGGAGAACAGCATATTCAGGGCCTATTTAGTATATGAAAAGCACCAATCATCTCTTAAAACAGATGTCCCAAATTATTCCTGTGCAGAAAGGTGCCAGCAGAGCTGATTTGTTTGCCTCTTTCCGCTCGAGGATCTGACAGCAATGCATCAGATATGTCCCATTTCCCAGTCCTCTTCCCCCACCATCCCTGCCTCCTCTCTGGTCACCTCCCCCTTATTTCCAGTGCTACCTTTGCTGCTGAAGTGAGACACAGCCCTTCTTTCTAGGAGCACTGGCAGGATGAGTTTCGTGGTCACTGACTATGGTATGCACAAGGTGCATTCAAAGTGAGTAAAAAGACATCAAATATTTCCTTATTCTCTCCGCTCTGTGGCACCAGGAAGTGCAGCATATGAAAAGGAAATACAGTCATTGGAATGAAAAGTCCTTTTTTTTTTGCTCTAGTTTCTTCACCTTTTTCTTTCCCACAGTGGTCTCTGCATTCCCTTGTTTCACTCAAGCTGCATAAATAGTACTGAGCACTGATGAGGTCTAAATTCTGTTTAAAACCCCAGGAAGGGCTTTTAAGGTTATATCTGAGTCCTTGGACCAGTTAGAACGGGAAGAAGAAATGTCTGTGATTTAGTGTCTAATAAACAAACTGCCAAGGTCAAGATGGCATCTTCTCCCATACCCATAACTGCTTCCCTCAACATTTTGAGCTGTTGCATGTATCAGCAGTACTCCCTCCAGTGCCCAGCCATGTTTAATTTCCCTCCTGTAAATGACTTCCCAAAGAGAAGTGGGTGTGAATTATTACATTGTAAAATAGATTTTTAAAAGATGAGCCATGCCAAGTGTAAAATAGTTGTTGTGTGAGGAGCAAACGTAGTGGAGGTTTATCCTGTGAATTCTGGACCTAGGTTTACACACAAGCAAAATGCTGAGGGACAGGTGATTTTAATAGCATGGTTTAGAAAATGAGCATGGAGATTGTAAAACCTGTAAAAACCAGGCCCCTTAGATGTATTTCAAATTAGAAATGCTTCACCCTCCAAAAACAAGTGTATGTTGCTCATGCCTGGACCTGGGTCAAGCTGTTCCTGTTTCTTTAAAGGACTTTCCCTTCCAAGGGCTGTCCAGTCACGCTGGGCTCCACCTGCAGTAGAGCTGAGTGTTGTTGCCACGTCCTGCCCAGTGGTCTGATCCAAAAGTCAATCCAGGTCTGATCCATTTTGGGAACCTGGAGTCTGTGGCACTGCTTCCCACGGCACATCCAAGCGCTGCAGGACCCTGGTTTCTAACATTTCTCCCTATTTACAAAACATTATATCAAAATCCGTTATGCTGGTAACAAAATTGCAATCAGAAGTCCGGAAATTGCTAAATAAAGCCCATTTTACTGCTTAACTTCAAGGAAAACCGTAAAATTATCAGTCCTCTCTTTCCTCAATATATTTTCTTCGCAGTTTGCGATGCTCCATGGGGTATTTCGCTATGTGAACTCCGTGACGGTTTGGCTCCAAATTATCCGAACATAAAACTGAGCTTATGGAGCCTCACTCAGAGGTTGTGTGGACCCTTTTTATTGGCAGGGACTTAAAAAGAACCTTAATAAACCTTATAGGCTTGAGGGACTTTTTGGTCGCTGGCTCTTGCCAGCCACGCTGCTCAGGTCCCTCTCTCAGCGCCCGCGTGGAAAGCAGGCTGGAACCACAATCCAGGGATTTTATAGGGCTGGATTACCTGCCGGCGTTGCCTTCTTCCTTCCCTGAGAATCTCAGAGCTATTTTCTTTGAAAGCAAGCAGGTGATGCTGCAAGGATACTCATAACTTAATGCGGCTTGATCACCCAAGATTATGGACACGGCCAAAACTAATAGGGGCGTCTAAACCAGGGCCAGGGGGGCCATTTGCTGGTTGGGGGAAAAGGCTGGTGTGATTAAAGCTGAAGCACGTCCACCCATGTGCCAGCCATGGAGTCCTGAGTCCGTGGATTTTCCTTAAAGCATCCATTTCTCCTCAGGATTTTATTACTGCCTCCACTGATGCTGTAATTGCACGTGTAGGGCAGCAGGCCCCAAGTTTAATCTGCATTTCTCAGGGCCTAAGCTCTGTGCGGGCTGCCCGTGTTTGCACAGAGCTCAGCACAAGAGGCATCCAGTCCTGGCTGCATTCTGTGGTTGCTGTTTTAATTCAAGTCATAATAAATAATAATGTCAGGTTGGAAATAAATCTTCTGCGTTTGGTCCACGACTGATCCTTCAGCTTGGTGCATGGTAGAAGCCCCAGCTGGGAAGGTTTGCTGCATCCTATCCTGGGTCTGACTCTGCACCACCCCTTCTGGCTCTGTCTCAGCTCAGTTTTTACTTAGGACATTGGTACAGTACAGATAATTCCACCTCTTCTCTCATTCTGAGGCTGGTCACTGATATTAAAGACACTGCACAGGTTTGTTCACTCAGATCTCTCTGGTCTGCATCATCTGGAGTGACCTAGTGCATCATTTATTCATTTCTCAGTTACCTTGGCTTTATTAGGAAGCACAAACTCTTGGACAGTAATTATTCAGGCAGAGCATAGCTGCTTAATAGCACTTTCACAGGCAGCCAGTGACTACTGAAATATTGTTTTTTATATGAACTGAAAGAATCAGGATAAATATCTCATGCTGTTTATATTTTACAATTAAGAAGTCTTCATTATTGCTGTAAATCATCATTATCATGGCACAGTAACAATGAAACAGCAAAACTATAAAGCAGTGCAGTTAGCTCAGATGCAGCTATCACTTTGCTTTTCAGTGTTGTATATTCTTAGACCAATGCTCCATGCCAGTCCCTGTAGCCAAAAATACATCAAGAGCCTAAAAAAAGTAAAATAGAAACATCACTTCAAAATTATTTCAAACAACATATTTCCTTTTTTTTTCCTTTATACAGAGTCACAAAGAGAATGGGAAAGATTAAAACTCACCAAAAGCATTGCTTAATCCCTCACCAAGGTGCAAGTAAATAAAACGTGCCACGGTAAGTTCAAATCGCAAAGAGTTTTCAAGAGGGGAAGGTTAATCATTTCTGTCAAACGTTGGAAATGTTAAATGGTTTTTAAATCAAAAATATAGGCACCACCAGTGACTCAAGCTGTGCTTTAGACATGTTTGGGGTGATTTTTTTCCAGCAGTCGGTGCTTGTCTCTCACATACCTTCTGTTTGTCTGAGATGAAATCGGGAGGCAATAAATGGAGCAGTTACTGGAGGAACCAGGTACTTGCAGCAGCAGAGCTATTTGTTCAGAAGGTACAAATTCAGGCTGCTTGGAGAACCACAGTCCCTGGAATGGAGTGCCCTGCAGGGCAAGCCAGGGGTGCTGGACCCTTCCCACACCCCTCAAGTGCCCACCACAGCCCTCAGAGGTCCTCAGCCCATGGGAGAGGTGGGGCACGTTGGGAAACAGGGATTCAGAGCCACCACAGTCCCCCCATCAGCAGCGTTCAGATTTCATCCTAATGGCTAAAATGAGTCTTAAATGAGGCCAGATTATAGGGCCAACCTAATTCACTTAGGCTGATGTAAATCCAGGTATCTGTTACAGCGTCGCATGTTGGGGCTCAATGCAGAGCAAAAGCTGCTGATAACCCCCCCACCCCAAGGATGAGGGGAAGCAGATTCCTCCCAGCCAGACCCAGTCCAAGGCCCGTTGAAGTCGGTACAAGCTCCTTCAGCTCCAGTGGGTTTGGGATAAGGCCCGCAGCGAGCTCTGAGCCAGCTCTGCTGCCAAAACGCAAAATCCTTTTCCATTGGCTCTGCCAGTTTGGTGCTAATACATGTGTGAAGGAGCTTAGGGCAGGGGGGGAAGTTTTTGAGGGTTTGTTTTTTTTCAAACTGAGGAATGATTTCACCCCTGCCAGTATGTGGACTTTGTGCAAGAGAGCAGGAGAGGAGGCAGGAGATCTTTTCCCTGAAGCCATCAGCTCCCCGCTGCAGCATCCCAGCAGAGGGTGGATGTGTCCATCACAGGGACCCCTGGGTCCCCAAAGCCAGCTTAATCCACTCTCTGTGCTGCAGAAGGGCAAATCTGGAGTCATGGGTGGGCATCAGTACAGAGTCCTGCTCACCACACCCAGCTGAAACAAAAGGAGGCCTGATAAAACATGGGATGTGGGAGAAAAGTATCCCTCAGACACCAGTGAGCCTCTCATGCCAGTATAACAGGCTATAACAGGACCTGCTGCAAGCTGGTCCCATTTTTATCCCATTTTCCCTATAAAACAACACTGCCCTGAGCCATCCTTCGGCTTTCTCTGCCACTCAGCTCCCTCTCCACTGCCTAGTTTTATGTTGCACATCTCCCACACAAGATGCTGTTGCCCCTTTGGCTTTCCAGGGGAAGGGCTCTGCTTTCCTGTGGCTTTCCGAGCATGTAGCCCGGCCAGTCTCAGAATTAAACTGGGGCTTTTCCAGGCTGCCTCAGTATAAACAGTTTCAGGAGGGCACATGTTATATGGTAAGATCATCCGAAACCAAACATTTTCCCAACGCACACAATAAACATCCATAATAAATTACATTATACAAAATATATTTATGGCTAATTTTTTAATTTAAACCACCTGGGAAATTTTTGTTAGGCTGGTTGATATGAGGGTCTCAGTATTCTGGTAATCTAATGATATCTAATAGACAAAATAGTATGATGTTACAGCAGTCTCAAAGCTTTCATTTTCTGTATCCCTCTCAGAGATCAAACTGGCAGAACCCATATTTTTTGAAATTTTATACATAATTGGTGATGCAATTGCCAAAAATAACCTATTCATAGAAGTCTTGCTCTTCTGGTTTCTAACTTACTGTAATCACGGAACAGAGTAGCTCGCTGCTTTGCAATGGAATATGGGTTTGGGTCAGGGAGCAAGGGCTACGATTGTGTTCAGTTTCCATTCTGTGGATTATTTTACAGGCAATTTAAATTTAGTTTGGAGTTTAAACAGGGCTAAAACGTAGTGCACCCATTCAGACATACAAGCAATTCTTCAGAAAAGAAATAAAGCTGTAACTTGGGTATATTTCTTTTCTGAACCAAAGTTTTGCTCCAATATAAGATTTTCTAAACAAAAGCTATCGGTGTCAAAGGAGACAAGAGTGCTTCTGTTGCATAAATTAAGCCCAGAACCGTAATCCTTCCACCATAAAACTCTCATGCTCATCACAGATCAGCCAAGATTTCCAAAAAGACTCAAGATCTCTCTCTAGTCAATACAAATCCCGGCTCAAGCCGTGCTGTGGATCTGCAACGAGCGCTGGCGGCTTGGTAGTTGCTGGACTCATTTTAAAGTGCAGCCCATAGCTTTAGCTACTTCCTTGCCTCCTGTTGTTCCTGGGACTTGGAGGCCATGTGGTACATTTCAGCCTTAACTCTGAATTTCCTTTATTCAGAGATCAAACTCTGACATTCCCTCAAGGTAGTGGGGGTTATGTCGTTGCGTATATCCCAGTTTAAAAGATAATGCTTCACTGAAACAGACCACAGCATTAAACCCTGAAATAAAACGAATTGTATTTCACTTCCCAACTCTTATTGCTGGATTAACTCACATTTCTTTCTCTTTGTTTCATATTTAGCACCAAATACAATATTCATTGCAGACTAGCTTCCCTCCTCCCACACGTATCCGTGGCTGCCCTTTCTTCCAGCAGCACTGGAGAAGGCAATGCCTCAGCATAGAAGAAATGCAAACAAAAGGGAGGGAACGTAAAGTCAATGAGTGATCAGACAGGGCTTCTTTATACCCTGAGAATTTTGATTTTTTAATTTAAAATGGCAGTGCAAAAAGACAGAATCCTGGGGACAACAACAACTTCTTAGTTTCTCCATCCCCTTCCCCACCTTGCTGTTTCCCTGCCAGCAAACACCTCCCTCCAGCAGCTCCTGCAGCAAAGGGGTCCTGGAGGTGCTTCCTGATGCTTACTGGTCTGGATCATGAGCTCTACTGGTCTTGCCTGGGTGCTAAGAACTGCAGCAGGAACCTGTTGCACAGGAACACGGCAGGAACCCACTGGAAACCATTATAGAACAGTGATCAAACCACTGACCCCAGACCCCGTTCTCTGTATCCAAACCTCAGCTCCTACACTCTGTTCCTCCTTCCCATCTTTGAAAAACCCATCACTGCCCTTGCCCTCAGAGCTGGGGCCGTGGCACTTGTGAGGGTGCCTGTGATCCAGGTAAGCAGTGCTGAGGATGGGAAACACTCTGAGCCAGATGTTGGCTGCGCATTGTCGGAGCTGAACCTGGGGTTTTTAATGACCATTTAGTTTTTAAGTGCATTCCTGTGATCCCAGCCTTGAGCTGATGTCTCCATATGAAACTGCACGGCTTTAACTGGGTGCATAGATTATAAAATCAGGAAGAGTGGTCTGGTCTGCTACCCCTGTATAACACAGGCTACAGGAATTCCCTAAATTAATTCCTGTTTGGACTAGCTCATATCTTTTTAGAAAAACAGCCAACCTTAATTAAGACAAAGGAATTCCACTGATGTTGAAACCCACCCAGCTCTCAGTAAATACTTTTACTGGTTAAATACCTTCACAACTTAAAATATAAACTGCATTTCTAATCTGCATTTGTCCAGTTCTAGCTCTGTCTACTGAATAAGGTGACACTTGCATCTGCTCGTTTGAAAACCATGTGGGATTAAACCTCTTTCTGCTCTTCATAAGCCACTTCTTGCCTAACTAAACTGAAACGATGTAAAACTGATTGTATTAAATTACAGCAAAAGAACACCAGCTTGCTCCAAAAATGACAGCAAACCTAGTTAAATTTTAAATAAACAAATAATATGAATTCTTGGTTGGAAACCTGTCTGAACAAGCCCTTCCAAAGCTAAAGTACATTTGTTTAAAAAGTGGTTTACTGCAAAGCAAGGCAATTTCTGTGGACAAGGTTTCATTAGCTGAGATTTATAAAACTCCATCTGCTTCCCCACTGCCCTTTCCTCATCCACCTCGGGCTGCAGCAACCACCAACACTTTCTTTCTTCCGCCACATACCTGTCCTGGCAGAAAATTCACCCCACTTTCCTCTTCAGCAACTCAGACAGCCTTCAGGGAGCTGTGCTCCCCAGGACAGGCAGAAACACCTTCGCTGTCCAACCACCTTTACTTCCATGGGAAGGCAATAAATATTTTACAGTGGATATCCCCGCCACAGAAGCACACAGTTGGTGGATTTGGGAAGCATCCCAGGAAACAACACCCAGGCTATGGCACATCAGTACTGTGTTCCCTACACGCATCCAGAGCCTTTGTGGGTGTACAAATATTGGTGTCAGGACTACAAGCACACCAGGAGCCTGTGCATACCATAATCTCTCTCTAAACTATGCACTGTACATATATTAATTACAATTACAAATATCAAATGGATTTACCTGCTTTCCTCCCTGTATGTCCACACACAGGCATAGGTATTATGCACATAAATAAATCTATCTCCGTGGCATAAGCAGAAAAGTATGTTCTGAACACACATGTGTGCACACATCTCTGTGAGCACAGCCACAGCCACACTTAAATAAGTAGGTGAATAGGTGAATATGAACACTAATAGCCATTTATGGAAACAACAATGAAAGCTGTCCCTGGAGCCCGCCTAGGGTAGGGCAGCCAAAATGATTGAGTATGTACAGGGCACTGTTGCAGCAATGGCACTCACTTGGGCCTCCTTTTAGAAATGATTAATATTTAACCGACTTGGTGAACCTGGCTTTGGTTTTAGTTATGATTAGATAACAAGGTGCACAGAGCTGTCCCACTCAGGACGTGGTGGGATGTGCGAGCAGCTGCCACTCGTGCTTTGCGGGAAGACAGAGAGAAAGTAAGAAGGGGAGGGAGGGAGAGATAGGATACAGTGAAAAACAAAAAAAAAAACCAAAA
>VYZR01035177.1:0-13575 GCA_013400675.1 Oxylabes madagascariensis
GGCAGGCAGCAATGCCGTTGGTACCAGCGCTGGGTGACATTCCTGGGATGCAGCATGCAGAGCTCTCAAGCTCCATGCATGACAAATTGCCACTTTGGTATCAGGGAAGGAGGAAGGGGAGCAGTGCAGAGCCATGTCCGCAGCATGTGTTTTCCTCCCAGGCTTTTGGAGGCCTGCCACCCCGTACACTCTGAAGCACTCAACATCATCTGCAATGCCCTCATCTAGCTGTGTAAAAGCTGGCTGCACTGTTAGATGGGATACCAAATCCTCTCGATACTGCTGAATCCATGTTTTTCCACAAAGGCCCCCAGGTGCTCCCTGCTGAGGATTTACTTGGCCTGTGCAGTAGGAATGGGCAACAGTTGTGTATGGCACTGGTGGGGAGGGAGTTCCTCTGTGCCCCCCAAAGCCCTGCCTGCCTTGGGCTGTCATGCTCTCCTGCAAGGCCAGGCTGAAGAGAAGGCACTCAAGTCCCATTCCCACCCCACAGGTGATGCTCATTGCCCACTTGCAGCCTGCTCTTTACTTTCTAGCTAGAGCTAATAGAGGCTTTCAATCTCCAGGTGTGCTGTTAAATTCTCAACACATTGCTCTGGATGACTAAGGACGCTTCCCCTGGTTTATTTAATTTTTCTTTTTCCCCTTTGCTCTCCCTTCCCCCTCCTTATGTCAGTCACCAGTGGGTATAATTTGTTTGCAGAGTTCCAGGGTGTTTCATCTTTCTTTGGCTGGCCCCAAGTGCATGGGGGTTTGTTGAAGCAACAGCATTTTTGATTTCTTAGAGCAGGTATGTGGGTGTTGGATTGTGTCATTCGTAGGAGGTGAACGTCAAAGGAAGTGGGATCAACTGCTGGAGGTTTGTAAGCCACGTACTTAATATTTGGTTTCCTGGAAAAGCAAGGAAAAATAGCAAAACAGGCAGCCTTTGTGTCTTTAGTTTTCCTGTGTGATCAGAATAACACAATACCAATGTGTGCTCAAGCACAGTTTGGGTTGATTTTGGTTTGGTTGGGGTGGGTTGGTTTTTTCCCTTGGTTTATTCAGGATGGAGAACTCCTGTATTTTCCTTTAAACAGTTTCACATGTTTCGGTGGATTCTGTTGAATGTTTACTCCAGTAATACAAATAATTTGTGGTCTGTAAGTGCCCTCACAAATAATGCGATTCATTATCAGGTACATTATGCTGTCTTTTTATTTGATATAAAATGGTGTCTTTGAGATAAAATTAGACAGAAGAGCTATTTGAGACTATTTTGTTCATCTTCAACTGTTTTTTTTCAGAAGTGCATTAGTCTGAAGTATTTCATGGGCAAAATACTGAGTTATTTTGGGGACAGACAAATTATCTACAAAAGAAAAGTATAGCTGCTTATTTTTACAGTAGTTTTATGGTAATCGCTGTTTTATTTGACAAGTATGGATACCAAGCTAGATAGAAAATTCCAGCAGAGTACTTTCTCCTAAACTGCTCTAGGGAGCAGGTATCTTTTGCAGTCCTTGTTCAGGCTAAGCTTAAAAATTAAATAGGACAGAGGTACCCTTAAAAAAAAATTATTTATCCATCTTGTGGATTAGGCAAAAGGACTGTAGCAGCTTTCTTGGCATTTCCCCCGTGCTCATTTTCCCATGGCTGTCAAAGGGATCTGTAGGTCAGGAGGAAGGAAAGCTGATGGTGAAGTGTTCATGGAAGGACCTGTCTGTAATCTCTGGAAAAACGGTCCTTCCCTCTGACTTCAGCAAAGTATTGTGGTGTAAATTTATGGATCTCGTTGATATTTCTCCTGATTTACACAACAGTAAGCAGTATGTAAGCACAACAGTAAGTTAAGGAGCAGTGGGCCTTAAATATTTATCTGGTTTATTTTTAGAATGGCAGTTGCAGCTATTTATAGAGTAAGGAAGCAGTCATACAAATCTGACTGGATTCCTTCTTTGCTTTGAATCTGCACTAGAGAAGCAGTTGGGGTTTTTTGACCACGAGCTCTTATTTATTATGTTAAATTTGCTCTGATTAATAGGTTACAGGCTCCATTTTTCAAGAACTCTGAACCCCTGCTTACAAGCATAAGGGATCTTGTTAGCTCTGTCAAGGAGCATTGATGCAGCCTAAGAGCAGCTGTGAGACTGCCCTGTGCTGCTGTGCAGCACGAATGCCTTACATAGATTTATCCGTGGGGAAGGGTCCCAAGAGAAAACACACTTATGGTGGGTCACTGCTTACCCATCAAACCCAGAATAGAACATATTCTCCTATGGGAGGCTGTGCTGGATGTGGGAGGGCGGATGGGGGTGTTGCTGTGAGTGAGCCTGTGTCTGTGCCAGTGTAGTGGGGAGGGCCATTCCCTCTGGAAAGCAACATGAGGGCTAAACTAGGCTGGTGGATGGAGATGCCAGAAGAGAGCATGCCAGTAGTATGTGCTGACTCAGAAATTAGCACTTTTGGCTCTTAGGCCACTGTTTGATACGTGGTTTAGCTTAGCAGTTACCTGAATCTGTTGTTTCCTTTTGGTTCCAGATGGTTTATGATCACTGGTGACCCTACCACTGATGTTGACATCCTGACTGAGTCTCAGACACCTGGGCTTCACTGCAGCTGAGCAATCCTCATCCCATACAGACAGGCAGGTCAGCACTTGGCAGGACCAGTTTTATTGCTCCATCCTTCCTGGGGAGAAAGAGAGCTTGCCCACTGTCATGAACTTCAAAACATTTTTCTGTATTTCATTTAAAAACAAACCTTGAGAGCCTGGGAAGGAAAGAGAACTAACAAGAAGAAGTCAACCCCCTGTGTTTGCTATGAGAAACCACAGAAGGTTGGTATGGTTTTGTAAGGAGGCCATGGGAGCAATGTTTTATTTATGGATAAGTGCATGTCTGTCTGTCTTGTGCCTTCAGATTTATCTTTATACTGACTGTTGTTTCTTGTTTCCACATTTATACGGTAGCCTTTAGTAACTGTCCTGGGGTTTGACAAAGCACTCTTGGAAGAATGAATTGCTAGTACTGTTAAACAAATGTGAAAAGAATTATTCTCTTTCCAACATTTCTTGAAATTAAATTTTAGCCCTGGTCTGGTCAACTACCTTCAGGATTAACCTCTGTATTGTCAAAGGAGCCTGTCAAGCCCTTTTGGATCAAAAGAGGCTGTTTTCTATTAAGAAGGTTCTGAGGATGTTTTCCAGCTCTTGGGTACCTCACAAAGGCAACCTGTGGCTCTCCACTGCTGTTTGACCCGTTAAGTCTTTGAGTGTCTTGCTGCTTCCTATTTTCTTCGATGTGTGGGCTCTGCCAGGTCCAGCTCAGGCAGGTGGCCACTGGCATGGTCACAACCAGGCACTCCAACCTACCAAAAATATCTCCTTGCTCTCTCAGAGCCTGTCTGGTCAGGGTTGGGTTGTTGGTGGTTTCGCAGCTTGCTGTTCCTTACGGATGCACCGCTGTACGCCTGCACCCACATGGAATCCACCGGTGCAAAACTCCTGTTGCTGGCAGACCACGCCACCTTGGCATGCTTCCCCTCCCTTCCCAGGATGCCTGGCCTTTTTAAATTCCTACTTTTCCTGCTTTCAGATGCAGTCCTCTGTCATTACACTCCTGAACAGGCTGCTTAATGACTTTTTTTCCCTCACCAGCTCAGAATTTTTTGACTGCTGCATTTGTTCCGTTTGAATATAAACATGGGAGATATGAAGAAATAAGTGCTATGGAATGATTAGGTAGAGATATGCCAGTGACTTTGCCTGATGAATGGATTTACACTGTGCATTACTCACAGGCAGCTTTCCAATGTCTTTCTCTAAAATAAGGTAATTTGTTTAAAAGGCTATCTTTTTGTAAAATGCCGATAAGCGAGCCGTACTTGGTGCATATATGGACATCTAGGCAGAGAGAGCCAGGATAGGATGTACAGTCATTTTGCCCCTGCTAGTCACAGCCATTCCTGTAGGTACTTGAGAAATGCAGGATGTGCCCCAAATAGATCTTTACAAATATTCCCTAATGGAGTCATTTCAGCCTCTCCTGACATCCGTATTAGCTCTTGCTGACAACAACAGGATTTTTGTGACAGCGACTGCAGCAGAGTACAAATGCTTTTCTTCTCCTTTCGTGCCAGCCAGCAAGTGAAGGTAAAGACTTGCTATGCTGACTCAGAGGAAAGGTTGAACAAGCCTGGGCTCCTGCCTCTGAGAGTGGCCAGAGAATCTTCAAGAAAGTCAAAGGAGAAAACAAGCATTTTTCCCTGATTCATCCTCTTCACAAAGTGAGTATATTCATCCTCTTCACAAAGTGGCATCTATTCTGACAGGATAAGAAAGGATAACTTAAAGAAATAGTGTGTCAAGGTGAGGAGAGAGGCTTTCTCTTCAAAGTACTAGCAGGGTTTAGTTTTCTGATCTGGTGCCAAATGCAACAAAGGTACTTGCCAAATGCCCTTGCAGTAGGACTTGTCCAGGGGCTTTACAGCTTTGCACCTCTCTGTGTCCTGCTGCTCTGATTCTGTTGGAGTGCGATTCCTCTGGTGCTGAGCCTGTGTGAAAATCTGGCTTCTCCTGACTGCAGGGCACATCTCCAGAGTGTGAAAGAGCGGGAGAGCCCAGTTCATGCCATTAGCAGGGCAAGGTGTTAGTGAGAGCTGTAACTTCTTCTTGGCTGTTTGGGACTGGGGAAGGACAGGTCTGCTGAGCAGGGAAACAGCCTGGTTTGTTTACTATCCAGTTTACCACAGTGTGGAGTGAGACCACCTTCTGAAAGTGAGGGGTGATCTGGGCTGATCCCTGTGGTTCCCACCATCTACTCATGGCCAGCCTTGTCTCATGCTCCAATTTCCTCTGGATGTGGAGCCATGTTCAGTGCTGTTATAAATCTGCCAAAGGCTGTGGCATCAGTACCAGGATCCTCTGAGGCACAGGTGCTTGGAGGAGCCTGGCTCAGGATTAGGATGCTGGATTATGTATGCATATAATGCTGAAAATGCCCAAGAGTTGCAGGCGTAAGAATGACTCCAGGTTGAAAGTCAAAACTCCTTTTCCGTGCACTGCCAGCTTTTTTAACTGCACAGCATTCCTCTGGCCTTTCCAGTTTTATAATATATAAAATGATATATGAATGATAAAATGAATGATATATCCATTCATATCATATGGATATGAATGCAAAAGGATGTAAAATATGTCCATCTGTCCATATTTATGTCAAAAGGTTACAGTTAACAGGAGACTGAGCTTCTGGCTTGGATTTTTTCTTTCACTCCTGGAAAAAAACCTTTTTAAGCTGTTAGTTTGAAAAACAGCATGGTCTGAAAACAAGAGCTTTTCTTCTGTGTCATTAAATTTCAAGTCTGCTCCCAGAACAGTATGTCCAAAGGAAAGCATCCCTAGGCAGATGTTATTTGCCAGCTGACTTGGACCTTTGGCACTTCCCAGCTCCGAGCAAGCTTCCACGGTGTGGAGACATGCCAGAGAACTGGTAAGCTTGCAAACACCGTTCCCTGCTTCAAAGGAGTTCCAATACCAAACACACCAGGGCATCCTGCCAGCTCCATAAGCCAGTCTGAAGAGGTCAGAAGCAACTTAGACACACCTGGAAATACTCATAAAACCCTTGGGCCTCATCATCATTGCTCAAGGTGTCCAGCAGCTCTGCAAACACTCAGATGGTGTCTGAGCCAGGCAGGTGTGGCTTCAGCAGCTTGTATGCCCAAATAAATTCAGCAGGCTGGAATCACGCAGCTAACGCTTGTCCGTTTCTTCATTTGTTGTTATCTAAGTGTCTAGAATCCCTGTAGGGAGATAAGATGCTGGCTTTTCCAGGTATCCACGTGTAGAAAGGACAGGGATAAAAATATCCGTGGTTGTGTTCAAAGACAGTGGGAAAAAGCAGCGCCTGGTGGCATGAAGCCAGGGGAGAAACATTCTACTCCACAGGCAGGTGGCCACTGCCTGTGGCACAGCTCTGTCCCTGCCCTTCCAATCCACGCTGCCTGTTGTCAGCAACAGCATCTGCTAGCCCAAAACACCCATGTTGACCAAGCTGATCGTGTATGGCCACAGGATGCCTTAAGACAGAGTATTGCCACTTGCTGACAATTAAGAAACTTCCAAAACATCTCTAAGTGGCCAAAACTTGCAGTTGTCCAATGTTCTGTAGGCATATATTGCTCTGCAAATGTTCCCTGTTGTTGATTTTGTTTCCAAGCTGTGCATCCAAGCCAGGTGCTATATTAGTTTCTTTTGCTGTGAGTCATAGCACCACAGCCCTGAGAGAGATCATTGCTACATCCACCAAAAACTGAATCTTCAAACCTTTGAAGAAGAATGGGAAGGTTGTGGAGGGGTGACCCATCATGTGCACAGACCTTAGAAATGGGGGGAAACAGGAACAGGGAAGCTATGGGGGAGCAATGGCTGGGGTGTTCCTCAGCCCCTTCCAGCAGAAAGGTGGAACACATTTGGGTCCACTGACTCCCTTTATTTGAAGGATAATTAGCTGTTGAGCTTTGAAGTCTTACCTAATGTGTGATTAGGATGCCCAGCAGTGGGGCCGAGTGCCGAGATGTTCCACACTGGAATATCCACTGTTGTGGAACACAACACTCTGGGTTTCCACTGTTGTGCTGCAGCTGGGACCAGCTTTCAGTGAGGAACCAGACCAGCTGCTGCTGCTTTTGCTCTGAACACTCATAAATGGAATTTGCTCCCTCATGAGAAGTATCAATGAGATTTAAATTGTTTTGGCACAAAGCAATGGTGTTACAGATACTGTGCTGTTACTGATTTAGTAGGATTTGTATTTTCAGTGTGGCCAACAGGTAGCCAGTGGAGACCTCTCTGTGGATTGTTTGATGTTCCTCAGAAGCAGATGTTCTTCAGTCAGGGTCTCTTGTTCCCTGGTGCTGCAAAACACCATGCCCTTCCCAGTCCAAAGGCAGCATTCCTCCTTTGTTCCTACTGGTATTTGCAGGAAAGAAATTCTTCAGTTTCAGGCTGAAATAATTCCTCCCCAGTCGTTTTCAGCTGTATGTTTTCAGTGTATTGGGAGCAGAATGTCAGACTGGTATTGTGTGGGGCATGGCACGTGGATCTGCAGGACCTTTTTTGTATTAGAGGCAAGTAGAGATCCTGAAGGCCCTAAATGGCACAGAGAGGAGGTGGTGCCAGGACTAGGCAGAGTGAGGGTCGGGCAATGCAGCACCAGCATGGATGGGATATGACTGAGCTGGGCTTAAAGACGCTTGGTTTGGCTGTTAGTCCTCTCAAGTGAGGCTTGACTATAAAATCATGAACCTCACACAGTTTGGAACTGGGATTTCTAGCTTAGAGATGGTGTATTCCCTGCCACAGAAGCTGCATTAACTCCTTTAGTGACAGTTTGTAACACAAATCCTGGCTGTTTAATTGGATTTATCATGGCTATTGGGAGCATAAATGTGTTTACAGATTTGTTTTGAAAGCTTTTTTGTGTGTTTTTCTCATAGCAAGTCAACTTCCATGTGGTGCAATTATGTTCAAGATGTTCCCTGTAGCACTGGAATAATGTCAGATTATACTGTGTGTGCATGTTGTTCTTCGAAAGGATTTTATCTGAGGCACGATACACTGTGGCAGGAGGAGGAAAGGAGCTTAGTTTTTATGAAGAGGGGCATAAAAAGCTTAAAACACAAAAAATTCTGTCAAATCCTGTTTCCTTATTATAGGAAAGACTTGTCTCTGTCTACTGAAATGTGAAACTTTTTCCCCTTTAACTTCTTTCCTGCTCCATCCAATTCTGCCAGAACTCAGTCCACACAGCTTGCCACTGTTGTGCCACAACCTTTCCAGCATTGAAAGGTTGAGACAAATGCAGCAAGACATTTCAGAGACAAGCATTTAGGGAAAATAAAAGAAGAGATTACTTTCATTTGTTTTGGAAAGTGTCTTAGCTTTCCTTTGGTTTACGGTGTGGCCTGGAAACTTGTAGCGTGTTTCATTCAGTTGTACAGGAGGCTCATGTGAAGCCTGCTCACATCCCCAGCCACAGGGCTGGCTCCAAAGGGATACTGTGGTACAGGAACCACCCTTGGGTGTCAGGGGCTACAGCACGCAGTGCTTACGGTTGGATTTGCCTTTTTAAAAATTATTTCTATTATTATTATTATTATTATTATTATTATCTTGGATAACAATGAAACTTAAAGTGCAATTTCCTGTCTGATGGCAATTCAGATATTAAATGTCACATCTGCCTAGTACTTTAATCCTTAACTATGACAAGTTTTCCCAGCACTTGTAAAAGAGACAGTTGTGATATGTTTCACTCTCTGCTGAATGATAGTCAGAACCCCAAATTTGTTCCAGGAACCATTATTATTACTACTCCTAATTGTTGTTATTAGTAAGCCTTGTAAGAGGAGTTACTTGGAACAGCGGCACAACAACTCTCCCCACCATGGGAAAGGTCAGGGTTTTCAGATGTCACTGTTTGCAGCCTGTCACTCTGTGTGTTGGTCACAGCTTTCCTTTTTCTAAGTTGCACTGAAGGACAGCTTTCAGGGACATGCCTCTGCTCTCTCTTGCTGCCTCCCGAGTCCACCCCCTCCCCACACTGCCTCCCTGTCCCGGGGAAAGCCGCCAAACCCTTGGCTGAGGTCGGCAATGCCATGAACAATGCAGGCATTTGAAAACTAGAAAGCTCAAAGCTCCTGTTCTTGTGACCAAAAGGATGGATGGAAAGATCAAAGAAGAGGACACACAGCTTGGGAGGGTATCGTGGGTTTTGGAAGCCAACAGCAGTCAGGCTCAGTGCCTGTGATGCACAGGGCATTGCTGCTGTGCCACAAAAATGCAGATGGAAAGGCATGAGGAGCTTGCAGCTGTGCTTTGCTTCTCCAGGAGCTCCAGGGAATGAGTTGCCTTTCTGTCATAAGCTCTAATGAGGTAAGGGAGCAGGGGAAGGGATGCAGGCACATCAGAGCACAGTGGAAAGGGAAATCCATATGGCAGTTGCTCACTAGAAACAAAGCTGAGTGATCTTTGGCAATCAGATTTCTGGTGGTCCTGTGTGGAGTCACACAGCTGAGAGTCTGGCCCCAGAAACTGAGAATGGCAGCAGAGCTGAGAGCAGTGTAACTATGCAAGCTTCTGGTAATAGTTCCCATTGGCTTAGCAACCCCCAATCTGCAGATCTACTTTGCCAATTGAAAATTTGGCTTTGATTATAAAGAAGGGAAAAAAAAAAAAATATAAAAGCCTGAAGCTCTGGGCAGGTATGTAAGAATGTACCCAAGAATGTAGAAACACACCTTTGTGGGCTTAATCAGGTAGATATTTGCCAAATTTTCCAGAATAGTTTGTATATTCAGAAGAAAATCACCTTTAAAAATCAGCATGCTTTGCAGAAACTTGGTGAGTAGACCATTTTACAGAATTTGGGTTTTTACCCTGCTTCAATCAGGGTAAAAAGCTTGAAAGATGAGCTGCTTTAAAGCATTTCACAAGACCCATGAGTCATGCAAAATCCTATCGCATTTTTCCTCTGGTTGAAATCACAGAAGTTACGAATGCTAAAAGAGTTATTAGATCATAGATAAAGAATGCTGCACAATGGGTTGGTGAAAATAAATAAATAAAACCCCCAAATTTTCCTCCAGCTTCTAATTCCCTGGGGAAGAATTCAAGAGGCAAGAGCGGAGTATCACAGCTCACCCTCAAAAAGGAGTGGCATGCAGCTGCATCCCTTGCAGAGCTGCTATTCCTTCTCTTGGTTTCTTCAGTGCTCCAGGCAAAAGGAGATTTTAAAACCACTCCTTTATCTAGCACAGTTAATTTCCCCACCCTGTACCAGCTCAGCTTCTCTGGCAGGTATGTTGGGGGATGGTGGACCCAAGCTTTTATCTGCTCCCAAGTCTTCTACTAACAAAATTGCCCATTTGTGATCCCACAGAACCTGCTCTGTACCCGGAGAGATCCAGGCAGGCAGGGAGAAGGTGACACTGTGTTTATATAATTCAGCCCTACCAGTGCTGCCACTGCTGTTGTGTTAGGATACCTGTATCCCCCAGGTATTTTTATTACTAGAATAAATCCTGCCTGGAACTACTGCTGGGATCTCTGAGTAAGTGCTAGGCTGGCCTTCCAACTTTTTTTACCCATGTTTCTTTCTTATGCCGCTGTCACTTTTGAAATCCTTCTCCTTTTAATTTCTTTCCCCTGAAATGCTCTGGTTGGGTTTCCCAGATGTGTTCCTTGTTGATCAGGAATTTATAAACGCTGAGAAGGAATTGCAGGAAAGCACTAGGCAGTGAGTCTTGTGTGACCATAAACCATAAAAACATTTAATCAGATGGAAAGTCTCGCTTTCTGTTTCAGTCGCCATTTTTTGGAGCATGTATTAGAGGTCAAATTAATTTTGGCACAAATAAAGTAAATTCAAATAAGAGGAGAAATATGTTCCAGTTTTGTCAGTATTTTGTGGGAAAAAAAACCAACCCAGCTGAGGAAAACAATTATTTTTAATTGCTTACATGATTGAAATCTGTATGATTAAGCTGGTGTTTAGCTGAGGAAAAATAGTATAGTTCAGCGACTTTGCATGTGGCACAGAGATGAATATTTCTGCTTCTCAGCAAACCTCAAACATTCTCACTGTTCAAGAGATTTCTAATGACCTCTTGTTGCTACTTTTTTCAGGTTCCCTTTTTCACATATTTTTTTCTTTCCCACAGTCATTTCATCCTCTCCCTAAACAGTTCCCACTGGAGAAGACACAATGGAAAAGAGAAATGCAGCAGCAACCTTTGGGCATTCAGCTTCTTCCTTATTCCCAGCATGGTGTAGGATCTGCCATCTGATCTTCCCTCTAGCAGTACATGTGAAGGGTCAGTAACACCCTTGAAACAGGTAAAATTAAACCTGTCCTACTTTCGGAAGGTTGCAGAATTCCACACGTTGTAATGAACAGTGATACTAATTTACTGTAAAATCTTTTGTGTATGTTAATGAGCTAGGACTTGCCAGGGCTAAAAATAAGTCTCAGTGTAGGAAAGGCTTACAGAATGAGCAAAATTGCTCAATACCAAAAAAATTTCATCTGTTGTCAAAAACACTTGATCATGTAAGATCTCCAGCTCTCTGTTTCTTCTGGGTAACACCAGACCTACTTACCCCTGCCCCTGAAGGTGGTGGGCGTAGTGAGCAATTTTAACGTCCTCTATAGTGAGGATGGTGATACAAGTCTTCTCAAAGCAGGTAAGAAGATGTGTCAACTCAAGGTAACTCAGCCTAATTATTTGGATTGAAATTTTCCATGCCAAAATTTAGCCAGTTTCATTACAGGAAATGTTAGGTAAGAGGTGAAGCTGCCAGCCTTGACAGTATTCATCACCTTGGGATGGATCAGCACCTTAACCAGATCATATGTTGTTCTGTCTTTGAAAAGATGGCAGTGAATTTTGGAAAGAGAAAGGTCTATAAAGCGATTATTGGAGTCAACTTTGCAGCCATCCACACAATATTCAAAGGTGACCATGTCTTTTCTGCTTTGTTTTCTTAGCAAACCCTTTGGAAGAGGTTCTGTTCTGTGTGGGTATTTCAGCCATGTTTCAGTGTGTTTCAAAGTGGGGTTTTACTTGTATGTGACCTTTCTCAGTGATGTCAAACTTGCACAGAGGAAAGCAAAGCTGCAGGCTTTTGCTTGCTTGTTGTTAAACCCCAGGTCTCACGTGTCTGTGTTGGCCAACAGTCACTTTCTGACAGATCACAAGGCTAGTCCTTGCTCCCTTTCATCCAGCTGTCACTGGTGCTCTCTAAGGCACCACCACCTAGGCTGTATGTCAGGAAATGCAAAATTTGCTGGTCTACCTCAAGGAAGCAGCTACAAGAAGAAAGCAATGGGACTCCATACTCTAGATCCCATGGAGGTGGCCACTGGTGGGACTGGGGACGGCTGTTGGAGCTGGTGGTGTGTGTTGTGTGCTTCCAGCTGTCCCAGGGGGTGTTGCTTTGATGCAAGGACCTGAGGTGATCACACATGTCTTGGTGGATTAGAGGAAGAAAATTTATGGTTTATTTATGTGTCAGTAACACCAGGATATCCCAAGCATTGGTCAGAACCCCCTGGTGCTGGATCCCAGTGACAAGACAACCCCAATTTCAGGAGATTGGGAGGGAATGTGTGAATTCAGCAGGGGCAGGTGGAGGGGATCGGTTACAGAATCACAGAATTGTCTGAGCTGGAAGGGGCCCACAAGGATCATGAACTCGTCAATGCATGGCCTGTACAGGGGTTTTGATGAAGGGATACAGAGTTTAGCAGAAAAAATAACATTCTCCCTTTTCCAAGGAGACTGACTTGTAGGCACTGTGTCAGGACTGCTTTAAAAGACAGCAAGCTGCCTGCCTTATAGGTCTGGACAGATGTTTTGCCATGTGAAGAGCACCTTTTCTAAAATGCAAAGTGCATGTTTCTTTGTTGTTGTGCAGTGCATATTCCCTGTGCTGGTGTGTCACCATGGAGCTGGACTGGGGAAGCTGAACATCAAAAGCTTTAGGGAGGTATATGGCTCAATTGTTTCTGCTTTCATCATCCATTAAAAAAAAATAAATGGAAGATGAGAACTTGCCTGCCTTAGGTTCGTATGGAAACAATTGTGGGACCAAGGAGCAGCAGGGTACTTTCTCAAAGATGACTAGATGGTTGGGCCTGTACAGGAAATCTGCAGCAAACAGATCATTCAAAAATAACTTTTTGAGGCTATGGGATGTAAATGAAAAGAAATAGCTAATCAAAAGGAGAAAACACTGAAAGGAAGTGTTTTATCTGATGTCAGAAGCTGTTGGCTTTCATTCTGATCATCTTGGGTTTTTTCTGTATGTAGCTTTTAGAGTGCCCTTCAGTCTTCTCAAAAGGTTATTACTCTTCCAGTAGCATTAGAGAGGCTGAGATGATATTTGCAATGAGGGTAAGTGACTCTCTTGAGGTTTTGGCACCCACAGTTCCAGATTAACTGGAAATGCAGGCATTTAGTAAATCTGAAAATAAGTGCCTCTTGGCCCTGTGCACTTTAGAGAAGTCAACTGAAGTTTTGTGAGTGGGACCAGAGCAGGAACACAGTATATTCCACACAATGGACACATATTTAGAAAAATTAAGCCCCTCAGAATGAATGCCAGCTCAAAAGGTAGTGGCCTCCATTCTTTTTGTCCAGACTATCTCATCCATGGAAGTGTGGGAAGCCCTGCTGTTAGTTTCATCGATGGGAACAGCGAGACTTCCCTTTCTGGTATTAGTGTTGGCTGACAAGAGGTGTAATTCTTACAAATTTCTGTTATTTAAAATCTCTCTGTTATTTAAACTCGAGTTTCCCAAGTTTCTCAAGTAAAAGAGCTCCATTTGAGGTCTGGAGTGGATTAAAGCAGTGAGTGCTAATCCAGAACTGGTTCTTGAGATGCTGCACTGGTAGGGAGATGGCTTCAACCATGATGTGGTGAAAGGCCAGGAGGGAGCTGACAATCAAAAACCAGTGCAGGAGACAGAAGGATAATACCGATGAGGTATGTGCACATACATACTGCCATATACACAGCTTTGTTTCAGT
>VYZR01035207.1:0-18967 GCA_013400675.1 Oxylabes madagascariensis
GTCACACCCCACAGGAACCCTGGGGGAAGCAAAGGGGGAGGCAGAGGGGGTTTAGCCCCATCCATGGCCCCTTGCCATGGTCTCAACACAACTCCAGGTCTTAGAGGGGCGTGAAGGGCTCAGTTGTGAGAGGGTCAGACTGTGCTGGCTGCCAGGGTCGCTCTTAATTAACGTGTTGCAAACACATTCCTTACCATAAAAAGCCAAGGAACACACAGAGCCCTCCCCTGGCACTTTACAGTGTGGGACACAAGCTCAGCCTGAAGGCTCCCCTGCTCCCACTCTGAGGAAGGGGTGGCTCAGGAAAAAATGTGCTGCTGCTCCCAAAGCAGGTCTGGCTCCCCACATTCACTCCCTGTGCAAGGGAGAGGCAGACAGTGAGGGAATGCTTAGAGCCAGGCTGAGTGGGAGGCTGGATTTAGGGAACAGGGACCAGGTGGCTCAGCTTTCTCTTTAACTCAGGGAAATGAGGGTCTTGATTCCCACCTGGGAGCAGCAGAAGTTACCTGTTCCCCCAGGGAATCACCACCTCCAGCTCCTCCTCACTGCACAGATATCACCAAGCTCAGCTCTCAGCCCCCAGCAGCCTCTTACCCTTACTCCAGATGCAGCCAGGGAATCCTTGGGGTAGAAACAATGCAGTGAGCTACTGGTGCTGGTAATGGAGCGACCAGGGGGGAGTGGGATATTTTGCATCCCATCTCTGGCTGCATATGCCCCCCAGCCCTGGTCGGGTACAGGGTACCAGGGGCATCAGGCTGATAGCAAAGCCCAGAAAGGCCTCGTTTGGTGGGGGCTATGTAAAGGCATTCCCAGAGCCTCTGGAGAACAGGATGTGGCCCCATCCCAGACCCTTGAACGATCTCATGCATTTTTTTGGGATCTGGTTGGCATAAAAGCATCAGCTCAGGGAGGATTTTAGTTTCTGCAGACTAAAGCTCAGGTGCTCCAGTAAAGCTGCAGGCAAAGCTCCCCCTCCCCTCTCCTGGCTTTCCCTGTGACCGTTCCAGGTGAATTGCCTCACCCTGGGATCAGTTGCAATAAAACATGTTTTACAGCTCAGCATGAATTCCACGCACTCTACTCAAGAAATTAATTCATATCAGACTGCTGCAGTGTCAAAAACACATCCAGAAAGATGAAATCCAGCTCCTTCTGGTGAATGTCAGGGTGTGTATCCAGCAGACTCAACACTGCATGAAACACAAGTCAGCAGAGCTTTGCTTATGTATAAAAACACTGTCCGGCGCCTGCTGGCCTCCGGAGGCTCTTGGATCTGGCAGAGGTTAAAAACAGCAAGTACAAGATCTCAGGTTTCCACAGACATTTGAGATCTGACAGCAGAAGGAAGGTTTCTGCAGGGAGGGTTCTTGTGTTGGCACTGTGAGCCTGCGTGGTCAGACACATAAAAACAGTCAGGGGAAATGGTCAAGACTTGAACTCACACCGTGGTCCAGCTCTGGGCTGGATGAGCCTGTCAAAACTGCAGTTTTTCAGGCATTTGTTGCAACACCAGGCTGAGGAAGAGAAGGTCAGGGGTTCAGAAAGGGCAGGAGCTACCTGAATAACATCTGTCTGAGGAAGGCACAGCCCAGGCAGGCAGCTGGGCCTGCCACAGCATGACCTGTGCTCTCATCCAGGTTTTAACATCCAACAGCTCTTCCACTGCTGGGCTAATCAGACACCAGCAAACACTGCTGTAAACACTGCTCAGGTGAATGATGATTTGCTCCAAACTGCAAAGCAGCAGCTATTGTAAGTGCTCCTCGCTCTATGGAAACTCTGTATTTCACTTGTTACAGGGAAACAATGGAGCAGGCAGCAGGAGAGAGGGAGGAGGAGCAGGAGGCGCCTGGCCAGAGACCAGAGATACAACACAGGTGCTCCAACGCTCTGAAAAGCCTCGGTGCAAAGTGTCAGAACCCAGCTCCCGATTCAAAGCCAGCCAGGGATTGTTCCAAGGCAAATGGGAGAGCAGCATTTGCTCTTCGTGTGCTGCCCATGGGTTAAACAAAGGGAATGGGCTTGGCTGCTTGCAGGGAAGAGATGTATCTGATTTACGAAGACAGGAGACAAAAAGGGATGGGAGGAAGGTGTTGAGTGGAAATCACTATGGGAACACTTGCTCTGCCTCAGGTAAATAAGGACCAGCACCCAGCCAGGCCACCATGGAGCTCCCTCTGCTTCCACTGCTCTGTCACAGCTCCAGGCCCTGCCATCACCCCACTGCCTCACATGGAACAGAGCACGGATACAGGTCCGGTTTTGGGGTAAAACATCCCTGTACATGACTGGACTGCAGCCCTGCCAGGCACCCCCAAACCCCAGAATCAGCATCGAGCACCATCACTGAAATAAATAACAGTTGAGATTAACAATGTGAAAATAATTTGGGATCCTACAGAACTGAGATTCCCAAAACCCATCAGGTAAGCAGGTGGCACTATTTGGAGCTCACAGCCTCCTGCCCTGAACAGAAGGGCTGTATCCATACAGGGTTTTTTTTTTTTTTTGTGTGTGTGTATTTTTCTTTCTTTTTGTTTTTAAGCACACTCCCCATGTCTGCTGCACATCAAGGCATTAACACAAACTCAGGTGAGGTGGATGTGCCAACATAGGAGTCCACAGGGCAGACTTTGCCTTATCCCATGAATCTGGAGCAAAGACAGCCAGGAGTTAGTGTTTCCACAGGTTTATAAATCTGATAAATACAAGTATAACACCCTGCCCACCACAATGGGGCAGGGGAGAAGGGAAGGGAGTCCCAAGGGTTGGTGAGAGAGCACTGGCTTGTACTTGGCAGCTGCAGAGTTCACAACAGCTGGAAATTTATGCTGATGTGTCAAACAGCTTCTCGATCATCTCCCCCACCTGGTCCACCTGATATTTGATGTATTTCTCAGGGTTCTTGGTGAAGGGCACGTTGCCAAATCTGCAGAACAAAACAGGTGACAAACAACTGGAACATAGCAGAGACCCACTGGCCCCTCCTCTGTCACAAATCAGCTGCTCTCCAGCACACCCCACTTGAACATGACAGGGTATCCTGAATAGAGCAAGTGACCTGGTTACAACTGGCCTCACAAGTTTTACATGAACAGCCCAGAATGGCTCAGGGCTTTGTGCTCACTGAACAAGGAATCAGGGTGACAGCAGATAGCTGCAAATACTCAAGGTCAACTTGGGGATGTCTGAGTGTGCAAAGTAGAGAAGCTAAGACAGGACAATAGAAAAGTGGCTTGCTCAGGCTATTCAAGGCCCCAAGGACCTCAGTAAACCCAAAGAAGAGAGGACAGTGCTGCAGAAGGTCTCACCTGTTCAAGAAGGCACCATAGGTCTCTTTCACAATAGTTTTCTGTGCCCGGCAGATTTTGTCCCGTTGCTCCATGTCTGGGATTGCCCAGGCCTTCTGGATCTTACACAGCTCCTCCAGCCCGTCATTAAAACCCTGACCAAAGAGAAGCTCAGTGAGCACCCCATCTGCAATCACATCTCCACACCGAGTCTGATGCTCCTTCCCTCCTCTGCTGATCACCAAGAGGTCTCCACAGGCAGACCTGTGTGTCCCAACCAACCAGGGGATGTTCTGACACCATCCAACACCTCCTTACCTTAAAGCGCTCCTTTATCATCTGCCTCTCCTTGTCCTTGAGCTGCAACGAGGAGGGAAAGGATCTTAATTCATCTCCAGAAATAAATACCCAACACCAATGTTTGCCCACAGCTCCCCATCCAACCTAAGCAATATCCAGTACTTGGTTTGGATTCCCTCTCCTACAACAGTGAGGAGAGAGATGCAGAGAGCAGCACACCCTACACTCAGCTAAAGTAGGTTTAACAAGGACAATGTTCAGCCAGAACAGACATAAAATAGACTTCTTCATGCTTCACACCTTTTCCAAGGGAAGGTCTCAGGGTTTTGAAAATCCAAAATGGAGGCATCTGCTCAGGTGAAGATGTAAGAATGGAGGCAGAGATTAAAAGACTTGGATGAATCTAGGGCAGGGGAGATCAGAAGGAACTGCTGCTGTCCACTTGTGCCAGCCACAGTGTTCACTCTGCAGAGTGATACTGGCATGAGATATAAAGGTTTCTGAGAATTTTTTATGTCAAAGGAGATGATGTTTCTGGCAATTTCTGTCATGTCAAGCCCATCCTTGCCCATCCTCTTACCTTCACTCCTGGTTGAAAGACAGGCAGGTTTCTCTCCGAGATGTAATCTGTCACCTTCAACCAGCTGCATGTGCAATGAGATGGCAGAGAAACAAAGAGTTACTCACACCTCTACCAGAGCACCTCTATCTCCACCCGTGAACCAAAGGCCAACTCAGACAAAACTACCCCAAAACTTCCACAGCGACCCCTTCCCAAGTTGGATTAATCACCTGGAAACCAAAAATACTCTGCTTTGGTTTTAGGAAAGTTTCTGGTTTAGGTAAATCTCTCCCACTGCTCCAGCAGCACTGGCTCCCAAAGAGCTCCCAAAATGTCAGAAGAGGGAGAGGCAGAGGACGTCACCGACCTGCGCTGGTAGGTCTGGATCTGCTGCTCGATGAGCTCCCGGTAGGACCTCTCAGCTGTTTTCTGTGTCACAGCCACCAGCTGGATCAGCTCAGACCTGGAAGAGCAGGAAACCTGGGGAAGCACCTGATCCAGCCGCTCTCCGGGCTGCTCTCAGGATGGCAGCATTTCAAACCTCCATCAACAAGTTCCTTTCAGCCCTTCACAATAAAATGTTCTTTGAAATGTGCAAACTGGGAGACAGAAGCAATTCCGAGTTACTTTCCAAAGCCACATCCTCAATCCTACCAAGATCAAAGGATTCTCTAAAACCCGAGGGATTTCCTAATGGTTTATTTTCTACTCTCAGGTAATGTGATGTTTATAATACTGCAAAACCTTCAAAGGGGCAGTTTCAAGGATGGAAGAAAAAGCAGATAAGAGACAGGCTGGCAAGTAAATGTTCTCAATGCAGAGCTCTGCTCCAAAACCATCCAATCACACTCGGACTTGAGGGAGATTCACTCAAGACACACACTTACTTCTCCAGAGATTTTAGAATGTAGTTGTAGTTGTTATGCAGAAAAATGGCACTCAAAGCTGGGTCTTCATAAACCTTGGATTTGCTAAGCAGGTTAAGCTGCAGGTTGCCCAGAACTTTGCCTTAAAGAGGGAAAAAAACAGAACAAGAAGTTTTGCACTGAAACTTCTTATTATTGACAAAGCAAACCAAGCTGTGGGCCCACAGCAAAGTAAACAGCACAGGCCTGACTGCCTGTACAAAGGCTACAATCACATGTACTTAACAGTCCTTACACAAATTTTTCTTCAGCAAGTCCCAGAGCCTCTCTGCAAACTACTGCCTTCCATGCCTTGGCAACAGAGGTGCACTTTGGGTTCAGAGGAACTCCCAGAACCTGCCACAATGCAAGCTCAGGTCTCAGAAGCTGAAGGACCTGATCTCCATTGTAACAGAAAGAGAAATCACTGATCTCACTTTCTTAAAGTCCCCTTTGGCAGCTGGGAGCCTTCATGGGGCTGAAGGTGACAATGGTTTAAGGGAACAGCTCTGCAGCAAAGCAAGCTGCTGCCCTGTGCTTTGTCCTGTCCTACTCCAACAGTCAAACTCCCAGTCTGACCCTTTTCTCATCCCTCCTGTCAGACTCCAGCTCAAATGCGGAAAGATCACATGGAGAAGAGAGACAGCCTGTGCTCTTCACCCAGGAATGAGCCCAGTGAAGGCATATCCATGGGGCAGAAGCAGGAATGTGGTGCCTTCTAGGGGCTACCTAAAAGCCGAGGCTAGACAAAATTAAGTGAATAAAAAGCAGTTATATTTATTGAAGGGCCTTCGGGTACATTTTGTACCACCCAGGGGCTACACCCAAAATTGGACAGTGGGTCACGAGTTTTCACACTTTTATTTTGGTCCATTTGCATATTGGGGGTTAACCTTCCAATTACAGCTTCAGGTAATGAAGTCATTTACCCCAGGTTTGCTCCCCCCAACTCACTTTTGTTTACATTTCTCAGGGCCTGAGACAGTGAGGTGTCCTTGACTCCCAGGCTAGAGAGGAATTGTTTTGTCTGACCAAAATGGGAAAGCAGTAGCTAACACTCTATATGGAGTTTAGAGTTATATACTAAATAATTGCAGGATTACAAATGTATGAAAAATACAAAAGCTAAAATCCTGAGGCATGAAAGGTGTGCAGGGTACTCACAGATGTAGGTGCTCAGCAGCCGCCTGCTGAACTCTGAGCTGTAACTACTGGCTGAGGAGCTGGTCTCTGAAAAGGAAAGTCTTAAGCCAGTTAACATGCTCTGGGAAGAGGGGGTTGTGGGGTCAGCCTGTCTCTATTCCAATAAGCCTCATCCCTGTTGCTAAGGAATTAGCTGCCATCGACAGTGAAATCAGCTCCTGCTTCAGAGCCCACTGTCAGCAGCTCATCCAGGGTGAGGGGGCAAGAGCTCTGCACCCTCAGACCTTGTGTCTGCATCAAGTGCAGAGCACCCAGGCAGAAATCTTTCCTTCCAGGTGCTTAGTGAACATCCTTTTGATCATAAAGAGAGTCATTAAACTCCTCCTCCCCATTCTTTCCCCCAGCCTGAAAAGGGTTGGTAAGCACTAGAAACTGGCAATCAGAGAACAATGAGCTGGAACTGTTAACAGCAAGCACACAACAGTAATTGAAACAAGCAGAAGGGCTCTGGAAAGCTTCAGCCATCCCCATGGTTGCTGACAGGGCCTGCCTGGCTCTAGGAAGGACTGTGCCAGCTTGGGAGCTGCCCCTACAGGCAGCAGTGACTCCAGGCTGGCACATGCTCCTCTGTCTGGAGATGCCTTTCTGCCCTCGAGGGCTTGTGGGCACGGGGCCCACAGGACATGTGGGGTGGCCACCTCCTCCTGCCCCCTGCAGAGAGTTTGGCAGCCAGACCCAGCTCGGGTGGTCCGAGTTCAGCAGCACCCCATGGGAAAGGCCTCGAGGCTGCTGTTGCTGGGAGCTGGACAATGAGGAGCTGAGAGCACACGGGATAAAGCACGACACCAGCTGGGCCAATCTGCTACCTGTGCCAAGCAGATTCAGTGCCATCAGAGTGTCTTGAGCCTGTTTCAGCTCTTGTGGCATCCCTCATTGTCTGCTGCTGACAAGCCCTCCCTATTCTCTCCAGCCCACTGGCAAGGACTATTTACCCTCCCCTTTTCAATTATGTGTTAATTTATTTACAACTGCTGGAGGATAAAGAATTAACATACAGCACCAGAATCCAAGGCAATGTGAACAGGTAGGTGTGGGTGAGTTTGCTTACCTCTGGGATCTAAAGGAATATTGTATGTGTCCCCAAGAACTACAGAGATTAGGCAGAGCAGAGAGTAAAGGGGAGGGACGAGAGAGAAAAAGAAATGCAAAAGTGCAAAAAGACAGGTTAGAGACCACCATTCCTTTGAGAACAAAGCAGATATTAACACAGAGCAGCCACAGGCAGGTGCACAGGAGAGCAGGCAGGAGTCCCTCCAAGGCCACAAATGGAATGGAGATCACAGAGGAAAGGCAGAGTCCAACCTCCTTCCCCTGCTGGAGACATTGTTTGCATTGTCATTGGTTAAATTTAGCACAACACCTCTTTCCAAATCAGCCCAAATCCGCTTTCAAGACAAAGCTACCTCAAATCTACGCTGACTTTTCAATCAGCTAAGACAGATCTCACTGCAAGACAACATGGCATCTCACTGGCATCACCATTCAGGGGACAACATGGGAAACGGTTGATTGTTCCAAGAAAAATTTCAGACGACTTCTTTGGCCAAGAAGAGAGAGCCAAGGCCCAGAAGGGCCTGAGCACACTGAGCTTGCAAGTGGAAAAGGCAAAGGCAGTGGCTAGAGGAGATGGGGCAAAACCAGAGACATCTTAGTTTGAGTTGATTTAGAATTAGCAAACATTTCTGAGCAGAACTTTGCAGGTAACAGTCTGGAGGGAGCTCTAAGCTTCCTCCTACCTCTGCTTCTAATGGCTCTTTAACCCTCTCCAGTCTGTGCCTCCTCAGGTCCCTATGCCCCCTGAATCTCCAGTCTGCTCTATTCCAACCTCCCTGAAAGCACAAGCTCTGCCAAGGCCAAGAGCTCACTGGAGAGCCTGAGGCTGCTGCTCTGCACAGAATCAAGAATCCCACTCCAGCTATAAGCAGCACCACCCTGCTACACGAGCAGCTGCTTCTGATCTATGCATTTATTTCCACAGTGAGTCTCTTCAGCAGTCTGGAGAGCAGAACTAAAGCTTGTCTGACAGGACACACAAATGGCTGCAGAGTCCAGCTTGCCCATGTCTCAAGGCTGAGGAGATTCTTGCTGCTGCTGTTGTACTCTGAGCAGAGGATGATGCTGTTCAGCACACACAGCCCAGCTGGAGCAGCCACCCTCACTCCAGTACAGTCACACTGCAGCAGGCCAAGGCCAGACTTGTAGCTAAATGACCCAGGCATCCTCTCTCAGAGCACACCAGCAGTAAACACCTTCCTCATTGTACCTGCCAGGAGCAAGTGTGGAAGGCCAGCAGGGAACTCTGCATTCCCTGGAGTTCTCCAGATAATCAACTATGTGGTCAAGGCAGATCAGAGGACAAGACAAACCACAGGGTGAAGGACAGGAGGAGAACAAGCTCACAGTGCATGTTGAGGTTTGGTCACTTCGGGGAAGATGTCCAGGGAATCTGAGGAAGGAACTGCATGCCCAAGCAAGCCCCATGCATGTATATACCTTGTGAAGCCAGCATGGCACCTGCTGTCTCCTGGAAATCCAGTAATTGCTGTAGGAAAAGGATGGCCTGGAAACAAGGGAGGGAATTTAGGAGCAACCAACATTATATCTCCTGTGCTCTGCTATTAAGGATCATGGAGAACCACTTGTCCCTCCACACTTACAGGCAATCAAGAAACAAATCACTACACTCCTCTGAACTGCTGGGTTTTCCCCACACAGTCCCGCCACGGCAGAGCAAGGGTCACCAGCTAATTGTAATTGTTAATGCCAAGACATCTTAATTTAGGAAGTTTCCCTACTGCTCTTTTTAAAACTCCTTCAGAAGCTGTTTTCCACCAAGGATGGTTCAAATCATCATCACGTACATTGCTGGTGAGTTCGTGAACTGTCCCATCTTTTGGCATGTTGTATTCCTTGTCTGGATCATTCTAAAAGGGGAAGAGAGAGACATAAGGTGAGCATGTAAGGGGAGACACAATACAACTGCTGCTACAAGTGAGCTGAAGGCTTCTTCATCCAGCCACTCCCAACACCCCCAGGCCCAGCTCTTGCAGTGCCATCTCCTGGTGCTCAGAAACCAGAGCTGCCAGGCACCCACAACTCAGAACCTCAGGGCTCTCTTCAGCATGTGATCATCACACCTACCATTCACCAAGCCCACCTTACACAGGAGCAGCTTAACATGAGTCCTCCAAAACTTTTAACAAGGCAGCAATTTTCCTTTCTTTTTAAATAGGATTAATTCTAAGATAGACTTGGTATCTGTAAAGGCCTGGATGCTCATGTTGAATTATTTGTACTATAAGTATATGCATTTTGTAGTTAAGGATCTTAGGCAAAGACCTTCTGTGTTTGAAACCAGAATCAAGCATTTGGTATTTGACTGTCCCAAGCAATCCAGCAAGTTCCTGCTTCAGTCAGAAACTACACGGTCTCATGGAAAGCTGAAAGCTAAACTAGGGGTTTTGCTCCAAAAAAGTCTCTTCCAAGCCTGATCAGAGACCACCGAGGAGAATCCTACCTTAATGTTGTCTGCAAACTCTTCCAGTGCCTTCGCACCAGTGGTCTCCATGGAAGTGATCAGCCCTGGCAGTTTGTTCTTAGTGCCTGCTGCAGTTCCCTGGAATAATTCCACAATAGATCAGGAAAGGAAAACATGTAGTATCTGAACTTCCACCCAGCACCTACCATCCCTCATCCCCCATCCCAGCATTTTATTTTCAGCTCCCCATATGCCACAGGAATATTTACAGCACCATCAATACATGAAATCCCACATTCTCCAGGCAGAAACGGAAGATGTTGTGGTGGTCCATCGGGGTCAGGACTTGAACTGAAAAGAGCTGCTGCTGAGAGATGCTGAGTTGCTGATTCACCAGCTCAGAAAGGAGCAAGATGCATTTGTGTAACTGCAGTCCATGCTGGGGGACAGAAGCAGCATGGCTTTGCTCAAAGCCACTGTGACAATCCATTTCAAAAAGTTCTCCAGGTAACACAAGCCGCAGGACCCTCTCCAATCCCATCACATTTACCTGCAAGACCTGGTCAAATTCCGGCTTCATCTGCTTGAGATGCTTCAGGATGGGGAAGATGGTGAGCACAGCTGAATAGTCATGTCGAATGATGGCTTTCCGGGCAGCTGAGACAATGTTATCACCCTCCATGATCAAGTTATCCAAGGACTCCTGTAACAAAGCCAGAGACTCATGAGGAAGGAACAAGACCTCTGCCCATGCAGCACAAAGGGCTCAGTGCAGGACACCCATTCCAGGTGACCATTTGGCTGAGGTGTCATTCGTGGTACCAGTGAGGGACTCTGAGCACGTTCTCTAGGCTCTGTGCAGGCCCTGGCTCCCTCAACATGTCCTGGAGGACAAGCCAGCATCCTTCACAAGCACAGAGGCTCAACTGACCTGGATGAGAGAATCAAAAGTCTTCTTCTGGTGGTGCTCTGGGACAATTTCTGTCAGGAGCTGGTATTCACTCTGGGCCAGTTTGACAAAGGCACTGACACAGTGGATGTACGCATCGATCTCGATGTCGAAGACGTCGTCCCTCCCTGCAAGGGCAAGATGCCTTTGGTTTACACAAGGAGCATGAGATTCTTCTGGGAAAGTTGGTTCTGGCTTTGCACCCATCCAAGTGTGAGAACAAGAGTCATCTTCTCACCACTCCTGCCCTGGGTTTGTGTGTGGGAATCTCTGAGTACCCTGCAGGAGGCAGGAAAAGTCACCCACAGGTCAGGAAATGCACATCAGGGCACCACCTCTTTCCAGCCTCGTGACAGAAGGGAAGTTTGGAGCTCTTCTGGGATACAGACTAAATTTAATCACGGGCTTGAACACAGAGTACTAAACTCAGGAAGGTCTGAGGTGAATTATTCAACATCTCTGCTTGTATTCTTAGAATTCCTTATCTCCATCCATCATGCAGATGAAGAACTGCCATTTGGCATCAACATTTCTGGGAAATAAAGGCTGTCCTGGAAGGCAGCTTCTTCCCACTTGCAGAAACAAGATAAAAACCAGGCTGATGAACATTTACATCCAATGAAGCAGGAATATCAGCACAGCTAGGTGAGTTATCTGGCACACAATATTGCATACAAATATGCGAGTCTTAAAATATGAATGTCTCAGTCAAAGATCCATCAAAGATCCTACGTGGTAGGCATGAGAAGTGATACAAAGACCAGCACCAACTCATGCCAAGCACTGCTGGATGTGTCTGCAGGACAGACACAGACACATCCCATCCTGCAAGACAGTAAGATGACACAGAGAGGTCCCCTCTAAGCTATAGGCTGCTCCTTCTCTCCTCCCAGAGACTTTTGACGGAAAAAGAACCAATTCTTCCCTATGCTGACAGGTCCCTCAGGCTGATATTTCAAAAGTTTTGGTCAGCAGAGGACACACAGACACACAGTACACAGTGGTGCACTGCAGTGTGTGCTGCACTGATCCCTTTCCCGCTTGCTTTGCTTCAGCACCCAACAGGCCAGCAGCCACCTACAGGAAAATGTCCCTCAGCATGGTGACCTTTGGTTGGACAAAGTTGGGTTCTTTGTCTGAGGGCTAGGGGAAGGGTGTGATTAGTAGGAATGAATTCTACTGAGAAGAGCCAGAGCTTCTTAGCCAGAGGAAGCTCATGCTTCAGGAGTGGCCACGGAGGGGAACAGCCCTGGCTACACCATGACAGTGGAACACACTGGGAAGCAGGGGGGACCAGCTGGTTCCCAGTGCCAACCCGGTACTTACCCGCAGCCAGCCCGTGCTTGTCGCTCAGGGCATCGGAAAGGTGCTTAACGCGTAAGTCATGCTCATGACCTAGTGAGATGGCAGCCGGCACAAACAGAAGGCGCAATTTATCCAGGGTGGTCACAGCAAGGATGCTCACTCTGGCTGGAAGCTGCTTCAAGCCTGGCTTATTTGATCTGGTGGACATCTTTTTCCCTACAGTCCCAGGAATGCTTCCTGACCAAATCCTTTTGTTGGGCTATACAGCGGTAGCAACCCTTTGAAACCTGATGAGAAGTGTGAGTTGTTTCTTGGACCACAAGAGTCCCTTGAACTTCCTGCCATATGTTCTGAATGGGATTGCAGGCCTCAGAGTCCAATTTTTACCCACAACCATTAAAAATCCAAACTCAAAGCCCCTCTCCTGCTCAGCATGAGGATTTTCCCCCACATGAGTGATGTTAGTCACCATCTGGGGTTCAGCAGGCTACAGCAGAGGTGCTGAAGAGACCTGCTTAGGATGGATTCATAGCAGGAGGCAGGAATGTCTTAGAGATGCTTTAAAGCATCTTCTCCCTTATCTGACACAACCTCTAGGAGCAAAGGAGGTCAGAAAACAGGAGACAACCATTTAGGCAGGTCTGCACAGAGAAGATGTACAGGTACAATGCACTAAGCTACCTGTGGTCCAACACTTCAGCACCAGGTTTGGAAAGGTCACTAGGAAACTGAATGTCTCAAAGTCCAGGCAAAAAGAAAAGAGAACAGGAACACCACAAGCAGGTGTCAGCAGAGCTTCCATTATCCACGTGGCTGTGGTGGGTCAGTGTTAAGGTAACATTCCTCTCCACCTCTACTCTTGCTTATGGAGACTTTGAAATTCAGAAAAAATAGAATAATAGAATAGAAGAAAAATAATAGAATATTCAGAATAGTAAATTCTATATAAATAGAATAAATAAAACAAAAAAAATCTGGCCCTCCAGCATCTTCTTGGTTCCCCAATCTAATGCTGTCCACCAAGCACTGAACTAATGGAAGCTCCACTGGGAAAGCAAGGCTGATACACAGAGGAAGTCAAGGGTGAAGTAGCTGGAGCTGTGATTACCTTCCATAGGAATGAGGTTAGAGGCCCCCTTTTTCCCATCTAGACCATGCTGAGAGTATTGTTTCAGAAGGTTCTGAGCCTTACGGATCGTGCCTGTCACCAGAACCAGAGAGAAGAGACAAGAAGACCTAGAAAATGAGTGAAAGAAAACAAACCCAGAACACCAGCCCTCCACCAGCAAGTCACCTGGGCCCAGCAAGAGGATGCTGGGCAGCAATGAGGATGCTCAGCACGNGGTAACATTCCTCTCCACCTCTACTCTTGCTTATGGAGACTTTGAAATTCAGAAAAAATAGAATAATAGAATAGAAGAAAAATAATAGAATATTCAGAATAGTAAATTCTATATAAATAGAATAAATAAAACAAAAAAAATCTGGCCCTCCAGCATCTTCTTGGTTCCCCAATCTAATGCTGTCCACCAAGCACTGAACTAATGGAAGCTCCACTGGGAAAGCAAGGCTGATACACAGAGGAAGTCAAGGGTGAAGTAGCTGGAGCTGTGATTACCTTCCATAGGAATGAGGTTAGAGGCCCCCTTTTTCCCATCTAGACCATGCTGAGAGTATTGTTTCAGAAGGTTCTGAGCCTTACGGATCGTGCCTGTCACCAGAACCAGAGAGAAGAGACAAGAAGACCTAGAAAATGAGTGAAAGAAAACAAACCCAGAACACCAGCCCTCCACCAGCAAGTCACCTGGGCCCAGCAAGAGGATGCTGGGCAGCAATGAGGATGCTCAGCACGGGAATGTGAACCCCAAACTCATGTTCAAGTGTGCAGATACAATGGCATTTCCAGAATGTTTCCCTGCTTTGAGGCTGGGGGCATAAATTCCAGCCAGGGATACAGAATCAGTTTGGAGACACAGCATGGTATGGCTGGGTGATAAACACAACCAGAGAAGGGAAGGCATGAAGCACCCTTCTCTGTAATGGGTTTATTGAAGTTGGTGCTCTGCATCCAAGCACACAAGGTTGGCTGCTTTTCCTCAGCTGTGGAAGCAGGGTGTTGCTTATGGACAATTCCTGTCTGGCAACATGTTGCCTGCTCCTCGGAGCCACAACTGCAGTCACTTAATAAGAGATGCCTTTCTGAGGGGTATTTTCTGAGCATAATCAATAAAGAGCCATCAGGAGCCCCAGAGCCAAGACAAGGAATGGTACAGGAAGCAGTAAAAGGTTGATAACCTCTGGGCTTTTTTTGCAGCAGCAATTCTCATCACAGGAATCCCAGAATAACTGATGCTGCCCACCCATGTGTAACTTGCACTAAGCCACCCTAATCCCCAAGACACTTCTGTTCTAAAGAACTGCAAATCAATTAAAACCATGGAAAAAAAATAACACTGGGTTAGAAGATTTATACTTTAAACACACAAAAACCAGACAGAACTGAACAAAAGGCAGTGCTGGATATACAGCTGGAAAGCACAAAACAAAGCATTAATGTGACAACTGAAGCCTAGGCAGTGTTTCCACATTAAAAGGTTAGTTGTCATGCAACAAGCTACAATTATCACAAGCACACCGACACCATCCCATAGCAGAGCTTTGCTGTTGCCTGCACAACAGGGGACTGGAAGTTTTGGGAAGGTGGAAGGGGTTTCTATAGGAGACCCAAACGAAACAGAACCGGGCTGAGTAAATGAAGAAGCCAAAAACATAAAAATGCTGCTGCCAAAATTAAGAATTGTTCTTCCACTATAAAGTAATAAATACTTCAAACGTGCAGGCGGCCTCTATTTCCACCACTAACTGTGAGCCACAGTGCAGCCTGGAAATGAGCGCTGGCTGCCCAAATGCTGAAGGGAGCCCAAGTACACACTGCTGCACACCCCTGGAACATCATTCCGAGATAGAATTCATCCCGTGAAGGGATTTATGGCAAGGGAAAGGAAACTTCAGGTCCCCCAGACAGTGGGGGAGAACAGGTAATCTTGAATTATCAAACTGCCTTAACCTGGTGCACTTATTAAACAACAGAACGTGGTTCCCAAAATGTAATATTTCACTGGTAATATTGTCCCTCTACCAGTTCAGAGTGTTCTCAATCACTTTGTAAAGAAAGAAAAAATCGTATTCATGGAACACTTTATTCTAGCAGGAAACTTCTCCCCTTTCAACCCACACTTGGGAGATGGGAAGTCTCATGCCCTTGCTGGCTGATGCATTTGCTCCCAAGCTTCTGCCATATGATGAAATGAGGGCTATGTCTCTTCTTCCAAGCTTCCTGATGCTCTTCACACCCCGTATCTCTGCTTTATTCTTAGCTACTTCCAGAAACCTCAAGAGCCTGGGCGCCACCACCAAAATCCCCTGAGCAAGGAGGGCTCTTCCTTAGTGCTGCTCCCCTGGCCCAGCAGCAGAGCAGCTCAGCTCAGGTACTGTTCTTCCACCTGTTCTTTCATCTTTCCCATTTTAAAGCCTTTAGGGGGAGGGGAAAAATACAAAGGAATAAAAACAGAGGGTGGATTGGTGTGAAACCCAAGCAGACAGTACAACTGCTGCTGCTGTCAGCAGGCTCTCACTCCACAGGTATGCAGCGGATGTTTTCACAGCCACCCTTGATGATCTCTTCTCTTTTTCAATTTTTTTCCTCTTTTTCTCAATTTCAGGAGCTGATTATGCAACATTTTATTTGCATAAGCACAATTACCTGTGTTTACTGACACGCACCAAGTGTTCAGTGTCCGGGGGCATCACTTCAGTGCTGCTGGATCCCTCTGACTTGGCATCATAATTAGGCTTTAATGGATTCTGGTGGGAGCCAAATGTTTTTGTTCCAGGATTGTTTTCCCTATTAAACAGCTCCCTAACCAAATGGGACTGTGTTTCAGCTACTAATGAAAACATCACATTCAAGCCAGGCAGTGATCAGTCTGGGAAAGAGGAATGGGCTCTTTATTCTGCCACTCAACCTGCCTTTAGGTACCACCTCACTGCAGCACTAAGGAAACAGGAAAAGAGCTCCCCTGTAGTCTGAAAAGAGCCTCCAAGTTCAAAAAACACCTGAAACCTTTGCTTCTGCGGCCCAGTTGTTCCATAGAGTGGGGTTTGGGCATGCATGAGAAATTTTTCCAAATGCAACTGATTCTCTTGTTTCTCTCTTCCATTAGGCAGTTTTCTATCCAAGCAGCAGGGCCACACATCCTCTTTCCTCAAGCACCAGCTGCAGGAATCTGCATGAAACCAGACAATGCCCTCTGGCTTTTGTAGGCAGCCAGGTTAGGTGGCTCCATCCTTCCACAAAAGTGCAGAGCTGCTGAGCTGCCTGCTGCTCTCAAGCCAAAAGAGAGCACAGGGTCTATGGGCATCACAAAGAAGCTTTATTTTATGCACACATGTTTGCAGGAGGATGTTTTGGGAACCTGAATACACCTGCTCTCTGAGAGGGAATGCTGACATTCCAAACAGCAAACTAAAACCAGAAAAAGCCCACAATCAACTTGACACTGTCAAGTGTTACTGAAGAGGAGATAACTCTGCTTTAGAAGCATCTCCAGCAGTCAGATTTTTAACTGCATGATATAACAAGAGACAGCATGGAGTACATCAACAGACGAAACAGGAACAGAGAGATGAACATCCTCTGAAACAGAACATGGGTATGGAGCATGTTGTCTAGAATCCAACACAGTCCCTGGAACTATCTCTGCCTTGTTACCCTGCCCCTAGTACCTCACCTTCTCTTTAGTCTCTCTTGTGCTTTGTTTTGCGTTAAAAAAAAAAAGCTATAGCACATCAGATTTAGTTTGTTATTTACCCCTTGGAACAGGTTAAAGTGTGCATTGGGGTGTGCACTGGGATATTCTTCCTCAAGGACCAAGAAAATTAAGTCTCTTGTTGGAACTGTCAGAAAACTCCCTTGTCTGAAACCCAGATTGGCAGAACTTGGCTTTATTTACTGAAATAAAGTAACAGAACAGAAAAAAGCCTATGTCCAAATTGAACAAAGGCTAAACCCAGGGGACTCAAACACCATCAGATAATGTTGCTCTGAAGAGAGCCACTGTGCCAGTGAAGATGGTGTGAGACCTCCACCTCAAGAGCTGTACTTGAAAGCTAATGGAACTGCAGAAAAAACAGTGAGTCTCTGCCTGAAGACTCTATTTTTCTCCATTTTTAATTTCACTTAAGTACAATTCAGCAGTCATAAGAGATGTCTGGTGTATGAGGTTCAACATCCACTGTCCTTCAAGAGCTAGTCTGGTTCTCTGTCTGCTTCATGGAAGATTGGAGACAAATGAGCCACTATTTTTTCTTGACATTACGATAACCCAATGGATCACTTGAGACACTCTTTCCTTCATGCACCATCAGCTCTGTAAGCGCATTCAGACCGAGCTCTACCTGCTCCATCTCATAAAATCCAATTGAACTGGGCATAAAGACATGAAAATCTTCTGGCACATCTACAGCTGAGACTTTCCTCATGACAAGTAATTCTGGATGCCCAAATCCACTTTGGAGGAGTCCTGTTTGTAGGAACTTGTGCTCTCCTCTCTATGGGAGCATCCAAGATCTGAGACTCTTTTAAAAAATCCCTAGGATTTTTCAATAATCTGCCCATGAAAATAAAGAATCTCCCCCATCCCTGACTCTTCACCTAAGAGCACAGGGGAGATACTATCACTTGTTAGGCTGCTCAGAAATGTTTGCTGACCATGCTGAATTCACAGCAATAAAAACACAGGAACCGTTTCAGAATCAGGTGATAACTGAGAAGTGTCGACCAAATCTGAAGCATCCGAGCTTCCCAGCTCAACTACAGATCCCCACCAGCACCTTTCAGTGCCTCTGTGTCTCATCAGGCGGTTCTCTGCTGCCAGGGGAAAATTCACTGAAATTCACAGACCAATTCCATCAGCTTTCAGGGACAGCTCCAGGGCACAGCAGCAATGGCACAGACTGATTTTAAAAGGTCACAGGGGTGAATATCTGGATGCCACAGCCTTCCCCAGGCAGCCCTTCCTCTCCAAATATCCCAGGCACACCCTCTGCTGTAGCAAGAAGAGGCCCAGCAAAGCCTCTCCACACACAGAAGTGAAGAGAGTGAGCACCAGGGCCAGGACACACACACATAGACACACATTACCTGGGATGAGGACTGCATTCACATCAGGATTATAAAAATAAACACAACACAATTAAAATGGGTATTTCTTCTTCCTCCCTTTCCCCATCCCATCCATTCCCAGTCCCTACCCACATTTCTTACTACTTTCCTGAACCCACTAAGAGTATCTGGACAACACAGGACAAAAGAGGGAAGTATTGGCCAGGTAATCCTACAGAAATATGAACTTTTCTGATGTGATCACTGTTACAGAGGAGACAACAGAGTGCTGGGACACAGAGGATCAATATCCCTGCGCTGGTTTTGCTGTCCCTCCTGGCTGTGCTCCCACTAGATGGCACATTCCAGAGACGGGAACTCCAGCCCTACACTCCCAAACTTGAGTGACCAACCTCACCAGCTGCACCAAAAGCAGCAAAACTGCATTGTGAGGAGAGGAGGAATAACCCACTAGCCCCATCCACAGCTCTTCCCAAGACAGGCTGAGGCAAGAGCTTTAAGAGCCCTTTTAAACTTCAAACAATATTGTATCTCATTTTTGTAGGCATCTACCTAATCCCCATCTCAGCTCCTGGGGGCTTCTTGCTTTCTAGCACAATAATAATTTATTCATAACTAATGATTGAAGTGAGGTGTTTTATCAGATATGAGCTTTCAATTTGTTGTGGCACAGCCAATACTCCATATGCCAAGGCTGATGATTTGATCTGAGGTGTTCTCAGATCAAATCCTTTTACAGCCCTCTCAGGTCTCTTTTTACTCATCTCCTTTTTTAAGACCTTTCCTCT
>VYZR01035225.1:8808-40034 GCA_013400675.1 Oxylabes madagascariensis
AAAAAAAAAAAAAAAAAAAAAAAAAAAAAAAAAAAAAAAAAAAAAAAAAAAAAAAAAAAAAAAACTGGGAAGAGACAGAATAGAACAGTTACTAACTGAAATAAGAAGATACTCTTGAAGAAAAAAGATAAAGCCTCGAGTATTGTGCATTTGAAATTACATTTATAATGATATCTAGCAAGTTCAACAGGTTTATATCATTCAAGTAGTATTTTAAAAAATGGGGTTAAGCTGTGCTATTTCAAAAAATGAAAGAACATAACATCAAGAGATAGAAGCAGCAAGCTTTCCATGGCAGGAGTTTCAATAATGGTGTTTTGGATACTTTGCTTCCATCCTCCACAGAACAGTGATGGGATTTTAACAGTATACAGAAGGGAACTGCCAGGTGTGGATTAACAACACCACGACACACTCAAAGGAAAAGTGATTTCTGAACTCCTGGGTGCAAACTGAAGGCTACTGCAAGCATCTCGTTCTTCCAGGATGCCAGTTTGCCTTTAAAAGAGTCTCACTGAAAAAGCTGAAGCTATTATTTAACCAATTCTAACAAAAATTAAAATCAATCCAACAAGTGCTCTTAAACAAGCCATCTGCAAAGACGGGCATCACCAATAGAACAGCATTCATCTTCCACATCCAGGAAATAGATATCCCTGATGCTTGAGAATTTTGTAAAATAGAGTGGCTTTGTAATGCTGCTGTTGACAAGTTAATCCAGTGGCAGATAGAAAGACATTGTTGCAGGCCACATATTTCCAGCTCTTTCCAGGCCAGGCTTGCCTTTCCTAGGAGCAAATCTCCTCTCTGAACTCAGCTAAACATACCCCTCGAAGATGTGCGTGCATTAGGGTCCCCCAAACTAACCCCAAACTCTCCTTTGAGTCCCCCCAGCTTGTCCCTCAGTGGAGTAAATTCCTTCCCACCCCACTATGGAAGTGTTTGCCACGGAACACTCTCAGTCCCACAGCTCTGTTCCTACAGTCGCTCCAGCTTCCTCTCATGCAATTCAGACTTGCGTGTTCTTTTGTCCCTGCAGGAAAAGAACCCACCAAAGCCTAAAAGCGAGCTTTTCAAGAGCGGAATTCCACAGTAACATGCAGTAGGAATGGCTGGAAGCTTGTGGGGTTTTCATTTTAATTTGCGTCTTCAGGGGAAATTTAAATAAAAGCAGCAGACGCTGTTATCTATGAGGCTGCACCAGCCAACACAAAACAGCCAGATGTTTGTACAAAAACAACGGCATTTTTCTAAACATAAAAAGGAAAGATTTGGGGGCTTAGTCTCTGCTAAACTCTCCTGAACAACTTCAATGGCATTCCCAAGGCCTATTCTCTCCTTATTTAACTCTTTGGCAGGGATGTGATGTATTCACACCATGAAATTGCACCGTGTTTAATGCAGGCCTTAGCTGCAAATCTGTCCTGTACTTCAGAATAAGAACTTTGGTTTTCCTGACAAGGAGACTGCTCCACCATGGAAGAGGTGGTCCTTCAGTGAGGTCACACAGTGGGTAATTCTGCCAGAATTCAGAACGGACTCACATTTTCTCCCCCGGAGGAGGGCACACACTGAGCTCCCCCAATTTACAGCTGGGAGTTCACAAGTGGTTCTGCACCGCCCATCACTCCGAGCTCTGTCAAGTGTCTGTGCACGGAGCTGAACACAACCACTCTCAGAAAACAAGTTTCTTTTCATCCTGCTCTAGAGGTAGAAGCTCCATTTCAAATGCACCCTATTATTAGTACCCATCACTGGAAATGTATCTGCTGCTCTCAAAGACACTGCGCACCAAGCACTGCTCCATTCCAGACCTTCCTAACGCCCATCTCTGTGCCACACATGGAGCACGACTGCCACACCTGCCCCCCTCCCAGGAAAAACGTGCCAAAGGCAATGTGGGACCTGCTGGTGTCAGAGATGACCCTGGCTGATGCCAGCCCTCCCACCAGCTTCAGCTGTAACCTTAGAGCCCTTGGATACCAATGCTCACTCCTCAGAGATGGGAGCTCTCAGGTGCACTTGGCAGTGAGAGGCTCCAAACACCTCAAAAATACACAGAATAACAGTTTTGTGATTCAGACAAACACAGGTTTCAAAACATTTAATGAAAGCCATGGCCAACCGTTCACACCTCTCCTCTTACAGTAACTTGGTGAATACAGGCATCAATCTGCTAGTGCTCCAAAAGCATTAAATCCTGAGCAATCATAAAATCATAGAATCATTTGTGTTGTACAAGACAGTTAAGACTGATCCTAACTCAGCACTAAACCATGTCTCCAAGGGCCCCACAGTCCAGTGCTGCCAGTACAAATGCAAATGCGTGTGCCATAACCCCCTCTACAGTCACACCATCACAAAAAATTAACATGAAATATGAATTCTGCCCTGATATGAGTAAAAAAAATTAGAAACTATATTCAGATTCAACTCCTTCAACAGAAGCCTAAGTCACAAACTGAGAATTCAACACAACAAATGCCTACAAAAGTCAGTGATGTAGAAAGCCCTTCCAGTAAACCTAATTTTTAGGTTGAGGAATTTGAATGCAACTCAAACGCAGTACCTATTTGCACAGAATGATGCCATAAAGCATTAGAACGCATTTCAATTCTTTGTCCATAAATCTTAATAAAGAGGAGTCCTGGTTTTAACACACATAATTGACCGCTTGACTGGACGACCAGCAAGTGTGGAAAGCTCCCCATCACCGAGACTGGAAAGATTCTCAGGGATGTATTTGCCACCACAGAACATCCTGCATCCTAAAAGGCACACTGGTTTGAAGTTTTTTGGAAGCAATCATACATCAATCCTGTAACTGCTGGTTAACAGGTACTGAATGCAAACAGCCTGTAAAGCTGGGAGCATATCAACAGCTCCCACTTCTAGTCAGGAAGAGGAGGGAGGGCCGCTCCTGTTTGCTGAGTGATCCAGCACAGCAGTGCACTAAGAAAGGAGAAAGCATTCACTGCAGCAGAGAACCTGCACGCCGGGGCACAACAGATCCACGATTTGCAAAACACATGACTCCAGCATGGAGAGGTGTAGGAGCAGGATCACAAAAGGATGCAGGGAAATGCATGAGAACCAGCTGGAAGCCTAATCTTTGTTTAAGCAGGATGCATTTCCTAGAGTTGTCTCCACTTTGATTAAGAAAACACACAAAACACCACACTGGGCGAGACCTACATGTAGTTCATTTCCAGCAAAACAAGAGCAGCTTTTTTCTGTTATTACTTTGTAAGTGAAAACACCAGAGCCTGACCACTGCCTGGAACTCATTCCCCTTGCGCTCCTCCACTACCCACAGCCGACACACAGAAATTGCTGGGGCAAATCACTGCCCAGAATTTTGTTGCCATTCCCCACCACCCCCAACCCCTCTGCCCCCCTGCTCTGGGCCTCCCATGGCAGTGAGTTCCAGAAGCTCCATCCCCACTGTGGGATGTGGCTCTCTGCAACTCCTCCTTAACAGAGCTACTGGTTTCATCAAGTGACCCATCCCACTCCAGGGTCTACCTCAGGCTCTTCTCCAGCCTCAGCCTGACAAGAGAAGGAAATTGGTTTTTAAAAGCTACAGTTAATTACATGTTGTGCCCAAGGCAAAACACCTCCAGACAAAGTAACAGGACAAATGCTGTCAAATCACAGAAACCCTTTTAGGGCCATCACAGAAATTAAACATTGAGTCTCTTTTTTCTTTTGTATAATTCAGTGCAAACTACAATAACAAGTTGTGCTAACACTGAAAAATGAAAGTGGTTTGGAGATGACTGAGCTGTTGCAAAGTGCTCCTTTAGTAACCAGGCAGGAAACACTAATGCTTGTCACTCCTTCCATAAGCAAGGCCAACAGCACTGCTCATTTGCTGCCCTTGCAAACGGGAAGACGCTTTCAAACATCTTTACATCTTTTGAGATTTATGTCATTTCAAAGACATAAATTCCCCATCTACCTCCACAGCGTGTTCTTCCCGGCATTTCAGTGCCTGAAATAAAGAGCCTGTGGAAGAAAATTGGACATTTTCATGAACATTTAAATCTGTGGTCTAAAGAAAAGTGATTATCTCCCACAAGTCCAGAAGCACAATCCAAGACTTAAAAAAAAACCAACCAAAGACAAGTGAAGAGTGAGAGTATTACAGAATTTTTATATAGATATACACGTTATATGCATATCTATGTCTCTTGGTTAATTGCTAAAATGAGATAAAGAACATAATTTCACACTTCCTTCAAATTACAAAGAAAACACGTTCCTGAAAAATAACGTGACAAATGTGATAAAAGCAATCAACACCACAGGCCTGGGGGATTTGGAGAGGTTGAGGTGTGTGGGTTGTGAGTTTTGTTTTGTTCTTCAACGAAACCAACATCTTGGGACTTCAGAATTCCCTAGTTTGAAGCTACTGCTTCACGAAGTATTAAAGTATCACAAATTACCTTATAAACAGTACACAACTTCACTTTGCATAAGTGACCAAGTCCAAAAACCAGCCCTCCTTGAAGTAAACCCCATGAATCCTTTCAAGTAGGACCTACTGACAGTATTTAACTTTGCAGTGGGAGGTTTTATGCAACTTTGTTTCAAAACCACAGTTCCAAAATGCAGAGTAATTAACCCAAAATGAAAACGGAGTCACTTAGTATGCAACAATTTCACTCAACTTCAGCCATGGAAGGGAATTTTGAAGTGAAGCTGCATTAATTCCTAAACACAGAAAATGAACGGCATATGAATAATTTATTGACGGCTTTTGCTCCATGTCAGCAGCTTTGCTGGAGGAAGTGATCTTTATGAAGTCCCCCAGGACAGCAAGAAGTTAAAGACAGCCAAAGAGACCGTAGGATACCACTGAGTGAGGCAGCCACGCCACTCCAGGGGGCTGGGTGGTGTGGGGGGCTTCAAACACCGGTTACACAGCGCCCAGATTCCTGGGGCCGGGAGAGGAGTCACCATTCCCACCTCCGAGAAGCAGGAACTGGATCCTTCATGCGTAACAGGTGTTACAAGGGGGGAAAAAGGTAACCAGGGGTGGAGAGTGAGAATCGAGAGCCCATGGTGAAGAACGGCATCACAGTTCCACGGCAGCACATGCCCACACTGTAACGGGAGGCAGCAGCAGCTCCAACACCCATTCACCTCCTCTTTACCCTTCCTGGCACAAACTCAACCTTTTTTTTCCCCATCACCTCTTCAGCCCAGAGCAATTTCTCCCCACGGCACTCCCTTGTCCAACCAGCAGCATCTCCTCAGCACCACAGCTCCCACACCAGGTAAGTCATTTGCCCTCTGAGGATCTAAGAACCTACTCAGGCACCTGCAAACAGCTCACTTCCCTCAGGCACCCACCAGTTCCACATTACAAATCTAATTTTACAAGAACTTAAATAATGGAAATATCACTAAGACCAAATCAGTTTCCCCTAACTTGCCCAAATGCCTTTGTAAGATCTAATAAAGAATAGACAGAATATACTTTCTTGACAGCCTCTACAAAAAGCCTTTTTTTTTTTTCCCAGATATGGATTTGATGTTAAGAAATTCTTTACATGAAACAAGGGAACTCACTGAAATTCATATATAAACAGAAATATCCTGCTGTTACTCTAAAACCACAGGTGACAGCTCTGTAGTAGCTCTTACAAAAATATCTGAAATGACTGACCAGTTTATTGTGTATCCTGAACTGGGGATGAGAGTTTATTCAAAATGAAGGGCAGATTAGCAGCAAATCTACAAGATGGGGGAGGAAGTAAATTAAAAAGTCAGCGAGAGGATAACTGATTCAGTGATGCAAATTAAGTGTTTTAAAGCCACTGGGACTCTGGAACATAGTACAGCTCAACAGAAAAAAACCCAAGGCAATGCAACCTTCCAAACATAATTAACCATTTCTCTGGAATGCCAAGACTCAAAACATTGTATTACCTTAACTTTGACTGCTGATGGCTCAAAGCTTGAGTGCTACTCCAACAAGTACCAATAACCAATACTGAACCCTATTTCTGCAGAAGATTCTCCAAACTTCACCATTCCTTAAGCATAGCAGCAGTGGCTGCCCTGGATGGCTCAGCAGGGAACATGAAAGTTGTCCCCTGACACAGGAGCTGAGCTTGGCTATGGACACACCACTCCAGCCCAGGCTGAGCCTGCCCCAGACTTACACCCAACACTACATCAAGCCATGCTTCTGGCTTCAGGAATATGGCACTCACATATAGAAAGACTCAATTTTCATTTTTTCCCTACTCACAGCAGGCTACAGGGTAAATTAATGCTTCAGTCTGCAGTGACTTTGGATTAGGCCAGTCTTGTCAATAATTAATGCAGCTCTGGTAGAGCAAAAGCACAGCAAAAAGCTAGATTAACCAAAATCCCCTCTGCTGTGACACCAGCTTTTACCCCTGCTGAATGTGCACACACAGGACTTAGAAAAGGACAAGATTATTTATGACCTTAATGTAAGAGTTCTGAATATCAGGATTGGGTTTTTCCTTCTTTCCTTTAAAGAAATGCCTTATAGAATAAGCAATTTTATTGTAACAACTCAATAAATTGAAATAGTAGCAAATACCTTTTTTAACTGGCCTCTAACTTATCTAAGGTCTTAATCACAAGTTCTTTTCAAGCCTTGGGGATTTCAGAATCCTAATGCACCCAATGGGAAGCAATGAACAAAGGCAGCAGCCCTGCTATTCCACGGGCTCGGGCATTGTGATCCGTCGTCCTCAGAAACGAGGGATGAAGCAGTGCCAGCCTCCATCCACCCTCACACAGGGATTATCCCACCACCGAGGCAGTGACCAGGTACAGAATATCCATCAGATGGAATTGCCACTCCTTGGAGATGGCTGTGGACAGCTAGGGGCTGGATGCTTACCCCAGCCCCCCTCTGTATGTTCATATTGCTGTCACTGCACAACTACTGACGTTATTAAATCTGCAAAACGCTTCAAGGTGAAACAATTCATTTGCAAATTGCTTTAACAACTCCAAGTATCAAACAATGAAATAAAATGCAAACATGCAATCAGCTGGAGCCTAAATTAATTCCTTCGTAAGGCCATTTTTCTTAAATCAACCCCCTCTCCTGGATAATCCTGGATTTCAGCTGTTTTGTTCAGCGTGCATCTTAACGAGGCCACTGTTGCTGAAGGACATGACCCGATTTCTTCTGAGGTCAATGGTTATCAGTAGAACTGAAACAATACAAATTTCCACCCTGAGACACAAGAAAAGCACTGAATCTGCAGTACTTTTTGTGAGTTTCCACATCCGATACCCCATTTTGACAGAAGGTTCTTCAGCTGATAAAGCCCTGAATTTTTGCATGACCAAATCCAATCCCCAATTTTGGGGAAGATGCTTGCAGCCTCAAGGAGTGTGAGATGCTGCAGTCCAGCCATGAACTATGCAACTACTACAAAGCAATACACAAAGGTTCTTTTTTCAATCTTCAAAGCAGGTGTTCAGATTCCTGTTATTCTCCTAGATAATAGCAGACTTCTCTGAAGAGTGAGACAAATTTAGATAAAGACAGAGTTCTGGTACTTAGGGCCAGGCAGCAAAGTATTAACTTAATCCCTGAGCTCCCACTGAAATAAACACATTTCTATTGTGCTCCTAGAGCTGTGAAGTGACAGACCCCATAGCTCTGGTTGTCCTTCCAGAGGTGTTTTCCACCCCTCCACTCAGCCACAGCTCCAGCTCCAGTCCAACATTTGCTTCCCCTCGCAGCAGCTGCCAGAGCAAGGTGCAAGCTCGGACCTCTCTGCGCATCACGCACCTGGCAAGAACAAAGACCGGACCAATTCTTCTCCGTTAACCTCGGGTGAAGTGAACTCAGACACCAGGAGGGTGGGGAATTGTCCAAGATGGTCAAGGGCAAATAATTCATGTTCTTTGTGGTGGTTAAGAATAGTACATAAGGAGAAGCACAACTCAGCCATGATCCAAAGGCAAGGCACTGTTTCATGGAGAATCCCAGGACAGACTGTTGAAAAATGTGCATCACTTCAGGACATTTCTTCAGTGAATTAGGCCATAAATAAACAGTTTAAAGTAACTGAATCCATTTGCCTTTGGCGCAGCTCAGAGGAGCTACAGCAGTTGCTGGAGGCTTTACAAAAGCATCTTTCCAGGGAAAAGGGCTCCCTGCCTACCTGACACTGTCCCTGAAGTGCTGTCCCTGTCTTTGAGGAGGACATCTCTTGCACCATTCTGACACGGAGACAAAAAAGGACAAGGTCCTAAGGAGAATCTCCAATATTTTAAACACAAACCACTACAAACAATGAAGAAGGGCTTCCAAAGGGGCACAAAGCTTGGAGGAAAACAGCAGGCTAAACTCTTACACAGAGACAGGTGGAAATTTGAAGGTATTTTGGGTAAAAATTTTGGAAACTACCTAAAGCTTACCTCATCCTCACGGAAAACTTTCGTAATCAGCAGTCCCAACGCTGGCACTGTTGGGAACCCAGTGCACGGCAAACTTCAGCCCAGTGATAATTTAAAATAAATCCTGCACTGCAGGGAGTCCTACCCACATACCATTGGAGACTTTGTTTACAAACTAGAGCCTGCATTTAAAATTTCCCTTTAGGCTGAAATTTACCTTTTCATACAAAAAGCCTTACCTCTGCCCCAAACTACATTTAGTCAACATTTACAAGTTGACTTACAGTTGAACAAATCAAAGTCTTCTTTCTTGTGCTTACACCTACTGAGACTTTACCAGCAAATTCTGCTCCAGCATTGGTCCATGCAGGCTTTAAGCCAAAGGAGCCAGTTTGTTGCAAAAGAAAAATAAAAATTCAATACATAACCACAAGGGCCACATAAAAGTAATTTAGCATAACCAGAAAGCACACTAAGTCAAATTAAAGCCCAGGGTTTTCATTAGGGCATGGGGAAGTCTATTTATGCTCAGGCATTCTCTACTTCAGAATTACCGAAAACAGTCCTGACAAAGTTTGCTGCCCGTTTCCTCAGCACTGTTGGACCAGCGCTGGCTGTAACACAGCCAGGCTCCAAGTCACCCAAGGACACCAGAGCCAGCACGGCCTCACACTCCAGGGAAATCCAGCATTTCAATGGGGCACAGCCCAGAGAGTCCCTGCTGGGACTCAGCAGGTCCCCCAGGGCCCCAGCGATGCCTTGGCCAGCCCTCACCAGGCTCTCTCAGCCTCCTGATAGGTGCTTCTGCACATGGGATTTGCTTTTCCATCCCAAATCCACAGATATGTGTGGAGAGTGGATTCTACAAGGCTCAGCGCATCACAAGTGCAATTCCAAGACAAGACAGCTGCCCAGATCCTGGGCAATCCAAAGGAAACCACGGACTGAAGCTTGGAAAGAACACTGCCATGCCCCTGTGCTTGTGGCTCTCAGGTGGGCTTAGGAGAGCTCACAGCTGACTGCTGCTGCCCCAGCACCCTCCTCCTGCTCTTCCTGCAGGTTTCAGACTGGCATTCGTTAACACAAGAAGCTCCAGCCCTGCACAGAACGTAGGTGAGCACTACTTGGTAATAATTTCATGAGCTAAGTGCCAGAAAACTGAGTGGAAAATACTTGGCATGTTACAAATCGTGAGTCCTTATCTCCCAGGGAGACCAGTTTGGGGACTGGGTGAGGATTCCCACAGAAGCCAATCCTTGACCAAAAATCAGATCCATGCAAAGATGAATCCATACATTAGATACATTAGAACTTCCTCACTTTCAGTCAACAGTGGTGCCTCAATTCAGTTGTATTCCAGCAATACAACACTAAAAGCACTGACTGCCCTCAAGGAGAAGGTTCAGCAAGACACAAGGATGGGTGATATGATTTAAAGATCGAGCTGCTGGGTTTGGGTGAGTACAAGAGTTCTCAGCCAAAAGTCTCACCTGGTCTGTAACACCCCAATTACCTTCCCTGAGGATTTTATTGCAGGAACAATGGCAAAATTCTGAAGCAGCAGAAAAAAAAGTATTTCCAGTAAAAAAAAAAAGGACCAGTCAGAACATGAATATGCACAATTGTCACTACTGAATTCTTTACAAAACTTTTCTTGAGGACGCCACAAATCTTTCAGCTTTAAGAGATTACTAAAAATGTGGATTTTAGCCTGTTCTCATGAGACTGTTCTAACTCATAGATAGCAGAAATATATAAATATTGGATCAAACTCCAGCACCACTTCTTACATTATTAATTCTAGAATAAAATACTGTCAAAGTTCTTTTCTTTTATCAAATCACTTCCTAACCAGTGAGAGGGGCAGGGAGGACAAGATCAACCCTGCACATTCAAGCTTAAGCACCACTTACACTGCACTGTGCCTGAAAGCTTTAAAAGTTTGGCTGTCACTGAATTTGCTGCTGCCCAAAAATACTCCACTGCAAGTCCTACAGTTTCCAGTTTATACAGGAAAATGCACAGAAGGAAGGAAAAGAAACAAATTAAATGACCTTTTAGAGTTCATTAGTGATGTACTTAGACTTCTGTTCTCTTCAGAAGTAAATCAGTTTAATCAGACCCCAATTAGTCCAGTTCCAGCAGGCAAGGACAGCTACTGTGAGACTGCACAGAACAACACTGAGATTTGCTAACTCATTCTACAAGCTGTTAAAAATGTCCAAACCCACTGAGAGGCCAAGGCTAAAAAAAGTACCCCCAAAATCCATGCTGTAATTTAGCCAAGCGGTGAAAACGGTCTGCATGTCAGAGATGGAAACAGCAAGTCCAAAATCCTTCTGTCCATCAAACAGCCATATTTGTATCAATACTGTTGCTGCTTTCAAGTAAAAAAAGGCTCATTTTGTACATATGTACGTTAATTATGTACACCATTATGTACATTTATGTTATATATGAGCACACACAGTCCTTACTTGCAGAAACTCCAAGTCTACTTGAAAACTTGAGTATAATTGACAAAGATCATTTCAAAGAAGTCCCATAAAAACTGAATCAAATCAAGGAAGGATTTGCGGCTCTCAAGATGAAAACAGCCACTAAGTCACTTTTTAGACCATGAAAATATCCACAGAATATTTCAATGTTAATTATAAACGTTCAAAAAGTATTAATTTCATGGCTTGTAGAATTATAAATTACTTCCCTCCTTTCTTACAGAGGCCAAAGCAACAGGAACACTGAGAGCTGCACTTTGAAACTGTGCCCACACTCCTGCAGCTCCCCAGCAGCAGTGCCCAGGACAAGGGCACAAGGTGGTCAGCGCTGATACGGGGTTTATCACCTCATTTCCTGAGGGAAACCCTCAGGGATGGCAAGTCTGAAATGACCTCGGACAGCTCAGACAAGTCAACTTCCACCTGTCACAAAATATACCTTAAAGTTCGTGTTCATGTTTTTCTTTCAACCCTGAGAACTTCTCAAGCCTTTCAGTTCTCCTCATGAACTTTCTCAAATTCAAGCAACAATTTTGTATGTTATCAAGACAGGAAAAATCTGAACTCAAACTTGCTCAAATTTGAAAACGTTCACACTCAAATACAAAAAAGTTATTCCTTGTCTACATAATCATAAGGCAGGAGGACAGACTGATTATACACTTTTGCAGCAGTTGCTACCCAATCCTTATTCCACCTGGAACTATGTACTTACATACTGACAGATCTGATTTGCTTTAATAACACAAAAAAAGAGCTCATGCCCATTACAGCAGCCAAGGAACACATTTCATCACTTAAGACATTCTTCATCCTAACAGACATCAGTTAATTAAAAAAAAAAAAAAAAAAAAAAGGTTGTTTAATCACATGAAAGGAATCTCCTCTCTTTTAAAATCTATGTGATGTAGCGAGGATAAAGCTCACAGGGACAGCACTGCAACAGCACAGGGACTCCCACCTGGCTGCAGCCCCACCAGGGCTGGCTGGGAGGTGAGACAGGGCAGGGAGCGGGGAAAAAAACAACAAAAACCACTTTATGTCACTCTGCCACTGATAAAAAGTGTTAGTGGAGAAAGCACAATACAGGCCCCCACTGAAAGGCTGCTTCCAGATGAGGTGAAGTTCAGGTAAGGAAAACCAGGGGCACTCTGTCAAAGCAGGTGTCACACACAGTAACGCTCACTTCTGCTCCCTTCTCACACCTGCCTCTCCCAGTACTTTCCTTGGCTGTTTTTTCCGGTTTTCCTGTTTTTCCCGGACAGAAGTACAGTGAAGTTGACAAGCTGGTGTTCAAAACCAAAACTGGACCAACAAACGAAATAATGACAGTGAGACTCCTTTCTCTCAGCAGTGCAGAGTCCTTCATGTTGCAAAGATCCGCCAGGAGCCGTTCCTGCCAGCGTGGTCACAAACCTTTGTAAGAGCCTGAGCTTAACAGTGCCTGATGCCACATTTCTGACACCCAGGCTACAAGAAGTTTTCTATCACTGAAAACAGCCCCACTCTCCTGAGCTGTGTGGTGTGCAGGTGGTGCTACTGAAAGCTGAGCACTCCAGAGCAAGCAGGCTGGAGCAGAAGTTCCCATTTCCCAACGACTTCCTGGATATTTTACAATTGCTTCCCCTCAGGAAGCTGATTCAGTCTTTACAGCTCCAACACCAACAATTCTTGTTCAGAGGCAAGTTGTCCAAGAATACTAAAAGCACATTCCTACAGCACACACAGACTCGTTCCTGGCTCCCTAACAATGGGTTTTTCTTTTGGCCAAACCTCTCATTCCAAGGAGGAGAAAAGGAATGAACTGGTCAGGTAATGCCCAATGTCTCGGGCTTTTTTTGATTTTTCTGTAAGCTGCAGGGCAGCCGATCACAGATGGAAATGCAGGCTGAGGAACAAGCCTGTAAGGAGAAAGGTAATATGGAGTAAATCTCCAGTCATTTTGGGGAGAAGCAATTCCTTCACAACACATTTAACCCGATGTTTCATTCTCCAAACCCGTTTTTCCCTCATCTTCAAGTCCAAAACAGCCATGTGTCTGCACGTGTAACAGACCCTTTTTGTTTTGTTTATACACAACACAATTTTACCTGCAACTGATCTTACTGAATAATGTATCAGTTACTTAATAAAATTCCATCAAACTTCTTTTCCACAGAAGTGCTACACCTGAAAGTAAAACAATTAGATCACCAGGACTTCAAAGTGAGGATTTCACAGGTGGTGGCCTTTCAGTGCTTAGTCAGACTAAAGAATTGATCTATTTGGATCGATCTGTTAATCCTGTTACTCTGAAAAAACAATAGAATAGTTCTATTGGGTCATCCCATCCTCTGATTGTTCTAAAAATCATAACTCTGTTATTACAAAGCTCCTCCCCCTCTAAGCCAGGCTGATAATTTTCAAGATGATAACCCATAATCACGGCACCAAACCTTAATCTTTGGTGCGAGAAAGATATTTTATGTACATCAGACTGCTTAAAACCCATCTGTACTACTTTTCACATGTTATTACATTCAGAAGAAATATTTATGACATCAAATTACTTAATACCAGTGTCAAGCTGCTTTTCTGGAGAATTAACTGGAATGCTGTAAACACAGGGAGAAGTTGTTTGGGTGTTGTTTGAGTCTTTTTAGACAGCACACATTGGAGGCTCCTGACTCCCGGTTTTGCCGTGGTGGGCAGATGTGAGATGTGTTGAACAAAAGCCTCTCTGGTTGGGAGCTGCAGAGCTTTGATCGCGAGGTGCTGTGATCTCCACCTCCCACACGCTCCTCTTCACTCCCAGACTGGAGCAGAAGACACAGTCGCCCTGATTTTCCTGTCTCTGATGAATATTTTAAGGTTGAATGAAGTATCCACTGAACTTTCCTCGCAGTAACGTAAAGCCTGATGTCTGTCAGAATCCAGCTACTACTTAAACTCAACTGCCAGTGCTTATCCAGTGACTTCACCCTCCTACTCACATGAATTTCTTTTAAATGTCAGGCTTGTATTGCCAGAATATTTAGTTATGCATTAATATAAATGTTGACTTTAAAGCAGGCTCAACTTTAAATATTTAGCTTTTATTTAAAAAAAAAAATCAGCTATAAATGATAGCCCGTGTTTAAATAATATTTTAACTACTTGGCCAGTAAATATTCAGATAAGATTAAACAAAATTTCCAGGAGCTAATGGGTCAGGAATTGCTTGAAAATGACATTTTGTAAAATGGGAGAACAGCAATAATTTCTAATATTTTTTTCCAACTTGTTCTTGGCAATCAAATCCACAAAGTGAAAAATCTCTTGACTAAAAGTCTTTCTTCCAGCAAATAACTAGGAGCTATTCCGCCATGGATGTTAGCCCAACCTGCTGTCTCCTTTGGGCGTTTATCAGTTTGATTAACTCAGCCCCAGGATGAAGGCTGCTTATCACCTTCGTTAAGGAGCTTTGAAGATGTCAAGTGCTGCAACCCTCAGGAGTTCAGAGGAAAAAGATTATCCTCTAGTCCCACGTCTGAATAACTCAGATGTGGTGGCTTCACCATCAGCTTTAACCAATTCTCTTTGGTGAAAGGTGGAGAGCAGGAAGACTCTGCTAAATCAGCATTAGGAAGGACAGACGTTATCTCGACATCCTGCTTGGAATTCGGAACCACAGAGGCACTAACTGAGACAGATCCTGTTCTCTGCCCCAAATAATCCCAAACAGGGCTCGGTGCAGCCGCCACAGGAACAAGCGCACCGAGTGCGCCTGGAGCACAAACTGCAGCACCCAGGATGGAGGCAGGCGGGACAAAATGAGATGTAGAGAAAAAGCCAGGCCCAAGCTCTGTGCCCAGAGCTCTCAACGTTAAACAGATTAATGGAAACTCCCAAAGTTGCAGCAGAAGCCTGCAAGTGGCTGAGTGGGGAGCAGAGGGAACATTAGTGCCAAGCCTCAGTAATTGATTGGGTCTGCATGCACGCTCTATCTTTCCCCTCAAACTACATTTTCCCTGCTTATGGTTTCGCTTTCTGCCACTTTTAAAGTGATTTATTCCTTCAGAAAGGGAATTAGGTCTTATTTTGATCAAATATTTAGGACCTTTTAGACATTAAAAGCCACAGATTACAAAGAAGGAAGGGTCAAAACAGTAAAGTCAGATTAAAATTGCAGATAAGCCACAAATATTGAAGTCAGGAATGAACAAACAACTAGCAAAACAAGATTCAAAGAACTAAGAGGCTTATCCACCCTCCCTGCAACGTCTGGCTCCTCAGTGCTAAATAACTGCTACTGAGATCTTCCCCACACAGGAGCTGATGAAAGAGGTCTGAATATAGGTCAGCAAAAGCCTTTCAGATCCAGCTACAGACACTAATTAGATCACTTTCAGTTATTAAAAAAAGAGAAAAGGAAAAAACCTCCAAAACAAAGGGTTTACCGCTCAAAACGTTCCGAATTTCTCTTTTTTCTTGTCTTTAATTGGCAGTGGCCTTTGGTTTCAAAGCAGCTGGATGCTGACCCAGCTCTGAAATTGTCACCAGCGCACACCAAACACGGCAGTGACCACACTGAGGAAGAACCTCCAGCAAAATTAAGGCTGAACAACATCTGCAGTGATGCACAAAGACATGGTGGGGGGTCTTTAAATATATTTTCAAGATATAAAAGAATTCTTCAGTTTTAGAAGAGAACACTGACTGTTTTGTTTTACACTGCCAAAATCCACAAGGCAAGAAAAAAATCCGACTATTTTTTTCCCCCTGAAATATACAGTATAGCTCAGTTCATACAGGGCTCCTTGTACCAGCTTGTTTATGCCTCCTCTCCTGTGAAACAAGCCTTTATGTCTCCATAGTGGAAAAACCCACTGGTTTATATCCTTTTCGAGATGTATGCAGCCAATTAAATTGTAAAGTAATACCTGTTTCAAAGTCTAACTCAAAGAAACTATACATTCCTGGACTGGGACCAGAGCCAAGGAGGTCACCTTACACCCCACAGTCACGTGGGAATGCTCGGCTTTTGGAATTTCGTGTTTTGATTTCCATGCAAAGTAAAATTGGGGGATTGAAAGGATGAAATATTGTGTATTCTCTGCACACAAACTGTGCTCGTTTCTCAAGTGATAAAGTTAATATTCCGAGGAAGAAGAAAAGACAGTTCAAGAGTTCAGAGTGATTTCAAGCCATTCAGAAAGAGTCAGGAAAGTGACAATTGCTGGTAGCTCCGCACTTTCCAGAACAATTTTAGTGATGAATAAACTATTATGTGACCAGACTATATGCATAAGAATGATATAATGTGAACAAAACAACAGTGCACCAACACATTACAATAAAATCCACTTGTCAGAGTAACAAGCCAAGTCGATTTCCTTCCATATGAGAACGGTTATGGAAAGACTGACATCTTATTTTAATTTCCAATTTTCTGCAAAACAAACAGCATAGGAAGCCCAAGAACAGCGACTGGAGACAGGCTGCACCCCACCAGGTGAGCTCACCTGGGCCACCCCACAGCGACAGACAAGTCTGGTTTTTTGAACTGGTTTGATCTGAGTCTTTGGGCTGATGTTAGGTTTTATTCTAAATTGAGCTGCACAGATGTGCATGCACAGTACCCGCTATCTCTACCTGATGACATTTAAAGGACCCTGAAATTTCAATGCCATGGTGATTTTTGGATGGGTAACAAAAGTCCAGCAAATGTACCAAAACAAGGACTTAGATGTTTTTGGGACATCTGTGTCTGATGGAAGCTGAGTCAAATTCACAGGTTGTTTTCTTCTAAGTTAGTGAACATAATTACAGAGTTTTCTGTGGAGCTTTCAAGACACGAGGCAGTTTGCTGTGCCATATTCCCACAAACCTCCTGCTTTAATATTTTAAAAACTAGATTGCCTAGCCCACATGAAAAATCCTTGCAATGACTTACATTTAATAAGTTTAATTCCTTTGTCAGATCTGTACCGTGCCACACAACTAATACCCATGAATGTAAAAGACATTTTTGCACCTGTTTCTCATAGTAATGTCCTGAGAACACAGGAAAGCCAGAGACAGAAAAGTAGTGTTAAAATCAATTTTTGGCACATAAAAAAATAATTCTGTATATTGATTAGCTACTCAGAAAGAATTGACTTAATATTGGCATCATTAACATCTAACAACGAGATTCAGAACAGTCTTCAAGCGAAGGCTACATCAAAGATCTACAACACTGAGTAAAGGTTGGATAAATAACATCAAGCATAAGGAGCTATATTTCCTTATAACTTGCGCATGACCCAGCATTTTGCAATGTTTCAGAACAATATTGTAACTGTTTAGCCTCAAAAATATAAAAAATCACTTTTTTTGAAGCAAGTCATGTGTGAAATCAATTGCGTTGACTAAAATATAATTTGAACATATTTACATCTTCAAGGTTTTTCTGCATTTGACTTTGGGATAACAAAATCCACTTCGCTCTCGTCATATATGTTTTTTTCCCCCAACACGTAAAAATCAGGATTTCTCTGTATAGATCTACAAAACAGCTTTTCCCTTGCAAACGTCTCCAGTGCCAGTGTGCACTAGGAACAATAACCACGTAGAAAAGCTGCCACAATGGATTGGGAAAAGCTTTGTCTTTCACAGCCACGCTGGAAGCAGTAGTTTGAGTTCTCAGTCCTTCTAGAATTTACCAGACTGAAAACTTGTGGGTTTGGTGCTCCCACTAGCCAGGGTTGGCATGGGAGGGGAGGGCAGGGCAAGAGTCGCTGCAGGTGAATTTTGTAATCGTGCTCCTTTGTGCCCAGCGTTACAGAAAAGCAAAGCAAGCCGCAGAAATCCGTCCTCATCTCTACCCGCGCCGCGAGTGTGCGGTGCCGGCCGTGGGTTATTCCTCCTCCTCCCGGCAAGGACAAGGAGCCGGGCTCCAGGGCAGCGGAGCCGCTCCCGGCACGGCTGGAGCCCGCTCCGCGATGGCCCAGAGCTCTCCCGAGCCCCCTGCGGCGGCCTCAGACATTCCTCTGCTCTGTCAGGCAATGAAAATATCCCCAACAGGATTAGGGCAGCCCTCGGGAGGAGAGCGGCTCGCCGACATCCCCAGCCCACCAAAGGCACCGAGGGCTCCGGCCGGGGGGGTCACAGCACCGGGAATGACCCCCAGTCACAGCCGCCAGCGGTGGGGCTTGAGCCTCTGACAAATTAAGATCTCTAAAAATTCGCCGGTACTTTCGCATTCTTGCGGGATGCGGCCAGCGTTTGGAAGTGTTCATTAAGGAGGGCAGACTCCTGCTCTGGCATTTACACTAAGGGAAAAAAACCCACGAGAACAAGGAAAATTAGAAAGCAAAACATCTCTTCCTATTTCCATCCCGGGCGCAGGCACAGCCAGCTACTCTATTCTTCTCCTGTTCAACTTCATACAGAGTGGTCAAGGGTTAAAGTGCTTTAAAAAAAAAATTAAGAAAGGAAAAACATTTTTTCTACAAAGAGGAACACTTGAGAAAGGCTTCAAGCACCAGGCTAACAAAGAAAACGGTCCTGAAGAAGGAGGCCCTCACTACAGCATTCAGGCTTGGATTTTGCATTCACTTTCTCTGCCAAGCAAATATATTTAAATAAAATTATTCAATCCCACTGTGGCTTCCAGGCCACATTAAGGTAGTAGCATTCTCCTTAATTATACTCCTTTTCACATCTTTAAAAATCCTCTCAATGTTTACTTGAAAAGCTAATTGCTGACAGCTAGAAAGAGCATACATGTGATGCAGTACAACTCCGGGGTGGAGGGAGAGTGCTGTGCCCTCCCCAGCCCGTTCTCAGGAGCCCCACAGCTCCAACATCCTCACAGAGCCCCGTGGGTGAGCAGCCAGAACACAAAACCCGGAGGAAAGGAGGCTCGGGGGGCACCCTGCTGCCCTCTACAACTCCCTGCCGGGAGGGCAGAGCGGGTGACCCCAGAGACACCAGGAAACAGGGAGGTTCAGGTTGGGTACTGGGGGAAATCCCTTCACTGCAGGGCTGTCCGGCCCTGCCCAGGGCAGCGGTGCAGTCCCCATCCCCCGAGGGGCTGAAAAGCTGTGGGGATGTGGCACTTGGGGACAGGGGTCCGGGGGGCCTTGGCAATGCTGGGGGAACTCGGCAATCGCAAAGGACTTTTCCAACATAAACAATTCCATGACTGTGTGTACATTATCCATCTCATACACCTTCCCCAAGACACTGTGGGCTGGGGGATGCAAAGGGAAATACAGGATTTTTCCAGGGTTGAAAACAAAATTCACCAGAAAACAGATCTATACAGAGAATTTCTGATTAAAATTCCAACACAGATTTTAACTACAAGACTTACAGTTTCCTAATTGCTGTTTAAGTTTAGCTTGTGGATGACAAGATGTCCACATTCCAGAAGTACAGTCTAAGAAAAATCTTTATTTTTGTACTCCAAAAATCATGAAGCAACTTCAGAAAGATCTTACACAGTGTTAAAGTCATGCTCAAAAATATCTCCAAGTTATCAGCGCAGTTTCTCAAGTATTTACAAGCTTGAAGTGATTGTCCTATTGACCAGAGCAGTTTACATTTTCTGTGTTGACACCAAATTTCTAATTTTAAGCCAAGTACAGATGGCCCAGACAGTGCTAATCAGAGATCCACGATAAACATTTTTTATTGATCGTTTTCTGTAAAGAAAAGTTTGAAAGAGCAAAAACATATGTAAAAGACAGAAATTAAATCAGGTCCAGTTCTATCTTTATAGAGATTGCAAAGTTAGGCATAGGGATGACAGAGCCACAGCAATTAAATACGTATCACAGAAACGTTTCTAATTTTAACAAAAAGTTGCGAAATCCAACTCAGCAGTAACTTGGAAGGCAAACTCTGAGGAAAGGCACTGCAGGGTTTACCCGGAGGGGAGGGGAGGAAGGAGCTGAGCTAAAAGGAGCAGCAGCCACCTCCCCCAGAACGGTTTATTAAAGCAAGAACCTCGGCATCAAAGCACACGATAAATAATTAACGTGCAATGCCTTTGTGATAAGGCACTGAACTTGAGCTTTCTCCTAAGGTAAATGATTTGTAAATGCAAATTTGTCCAGCTGCTCTTTTCCTGCATCAAAAGCCTGCTCAAAGATAGCATTTATGAGCTATTTTTGGCAAATATTTACACCATCTTAATCAGGTTTTGAGTCATGTGCGTGCTCGTTGGTATACAAAAATGCAGGGCAGTTACAGTTACATAAACTAAAGGGTTTGGGGGGTTTAAAAGTTGTTTTTTGCCTACTGGCCTATTCAAGCTCACTCTTTAATTACCCCGCCTCGTTCACAGTGAGCAGTAACACACCTGCAGAGACCATGCCAGTGACATTCCTCAATCCATCTTTCCCTTCACATGCAGATCAGAAGGCTTGGAAACAACTATTTCATTTTTTTACTCTAAAAGCATTTAGGAAATGGCATCTCAAAATGAAATTATATCTGCGCAGCCACCACCGAAAGCTGTGTTAAAGCCTCGGAAAGGTTTAGAAGCAATTACAGCAGGAGCATGGATGTTTCTGATTCCAACTGCTGAAAGTCTGCACAAATGTAACTGTTATTATCATTAAAGGCTGCAGAATGAATTAAATGTGGCTCTGCTTTTACAGTGATACCCAGTTTGGTCAGCATCTAACACCTGTCTATCAATCTCTAGGAAAAGTGCCTGAAGAGGAATTTTCCAGGCGATGAGGCAAACTGTTCTTGTTAGCAGAATTCCAAAGCTCTGCCTAAAAAGCTGTAACAGCTTCCTGAAAACAGAAATATTCCTGCTCCTTTGCAGAGGATGGGTAATGGCTCCTTACCCACACAGCATCTCTGGAAGCCCTGTTTCTGAAACCACTTATGAGAAAGTTTTAAGAAAACCAGCAGTAACATCCAGGACAGTTCCCTGACTACGAGGAAACAGACTGGCCCCACCCTACCAGTACCTGAAAGGTACTTAAAACTTCATCTCACTTAAAAGCACTTCTAGTTTTCTTTGTATGACGAAAGTCACCCAAATAAATTTTCAATCTTTGGGTTACTGATATAAAGCATCAACTCAACCCACCATCCACTTACTACACTGAGAGATTGCACAAGTTACAAGAAATTAGATGCCAACAACATGGGTAGTTCACTGAATGTGTTGTGATTTGATGTTCAGTTCACTAATTCAATCCAGCATTGTGTCCCAAGGGAATCAGAGTCAAGAGGGGCAGTGAATCCAGCTTTGCATCTGGTAATGATTCCACAAGGCTCTGGGGACCACCAGCAGCTGTGAGGCACAACCTACAATAGCCAGTTACTATTTTATTTTTTTAAAGGAACACCATCACCTCCACTCATCGTGCTCACGCACAGTAACCAACAGCCCTTCAGCACACAAGTTAAGAATGATAAAGTTACTCACATGACAGGAGCTAAATTAGATTCAAGCAATCGATATGCTCCATATATTAATCTGTAATAACAGACACAAGCACTTGATAACCTTTCAAAGCCCTCTGCAGAAACAAGGTGGTCTTGAATAGGCTAAACTTGGAGAAAATGTTTCTTTAATGCCACACGAGACAAAAGTAAAGGTAAAAATCTACTTCTTACAGGTCTTTATTTTAATACATCAGTAAAGGACATGCTTGAAAATGCTAAAGTCATAAAGTCTGCCCAGGATGATGTGAAAGCAAAGATGAAACCCCAAAGCACAGGCTCAAGCTCTGCTACGGAGCCCTGAGCAGCGGTGCCTCCACAGGCAGTTCCATAGTGAACAACAAACAGCACAAACCAAATTGCACACAGGGATCAGATCTAGCACAGATACATTTTCAGCTCCTGTGAATGCTGGCTTTTTCCATTTCAACTGATTTCCTCAGGGAGATGAAAAACTGGCAACAACAGCAAAGAAAACAACTGGAAAACGTTACTTTAGAAAACCAACACTTCAGATTTGGGGCTGTTAATGCTGTTACCATAAGCACATGAGATTCCAGTTGAGCTGAACCAGGAAAAGCCTCTAACCAGCACTACCCAGAATGTGGAACGTCTTGGATCCTGCTTTGGGTGCATCTGATGCCTGGTTCTCCTCTTTCCACATTCACAAGTCAATTCTCCCCTCCAAAAGTCGCAGAGGTGAAATACAAAAACCTCCATTCACATGCTGTGGTGTTGCCTTGCAGATTCTGGCCCCTCAGTTTAGAGCAGACCTACAATATTTACATCACCTACAAGAAATCCTATATATCTGCACTCACAGACAACACATTGGAAGGGGAAGAACACGAATTTACACTCAATGGAACTGCCAAGGTTTTCCAGTTGTGCCAACAGGACACTCCATTTCTGCAGCTATGGTTTGTGTGGGTTTTCTTTCATCCACATCTCCAAAGTTACATAAAACCACAACACAAGTTGGTTACCAAATCATTGCAGGTATCTCAACCATCTCTTATCTCATAGTATCCAGGTATTTTTCAAAATCTACCATGACTTCAAATAAGGAGATAAGTAAAAAGAATCCATAGCAACAAAAGAACTACAGAACCTAAAATTAAGGCTCTGAAGACCTGAAGTAGGTATGAGCAAACAAGAACATGTGAAGATTTGGATAAATAAGCTATTTTACACTTCAAACAGAAGACAAGCCTTGTCAGATTCCAGAAAAGGAAGCAACTTGGGAAAATGATGAAGGAGGGCTGTCCCACCCAAAATTTGTGGTGCAGTCTCTAAGAGCTCTTAATGCTAAGGAAAATAGTGTCCCATAAAATGTATTAAATTTGCTGTTGCAAATAAGTAAGAACAGACTGCTGTGATTTCAGGTGGAAGCCCTGGAACTGTCTGTCCCTCACCATACACAAGGCATGGCGCACTGCACCCTCACAGGGCTTGGCAGAGGTTGCTCTATCAGCCCCATGATTTCTACCTCTGCATTAACAATATCTCCATCAGTAAAAAGGGGTAACCAAGACATTTCAAAACACTCTTTCCCTTACTGCTCTGTAGAACCACCAAGAACACAGCAAACAGACCACAGTGCAGGCAGGGAGCAGTTTTCCACCTCCTGATCTACATCCCCAGAGCACCCTCAGCTCCCCACCAGTCTCCCAGGTCATGCACAGCCCCAGCACTTCATTTCAGTGCTCATTTTTCCCTGAGAAAAACTGAGCCATGTCATCCTGAGCCATTCAACTGGCTGGCATTCTCCTCACTCTGGTGGGGGCAGCTGGTTTGGCTGTCAAGAGTGCTTCCCATGTCCCTTCACAACCATATTGTCACACTCTATGGCATCTAAGTCTTTCTTACGCTTCTAACCAGGTTTCCATGAAGTGCTGTCCTTCCAGGATTTCATAATTGATACAGGGATGATTGTGAGAGCCCAGGCCCCAAAAAGCTACAGTACAGCTGTTAAAAATGATACACTACACAAGACAAGCATCATTAATCGAGGCTCCCTCTGGACTTCTGCAAGTGAATGTCAGGCCTCCATCCTTTTCTGAAACCGCAACTGGTTGGGCAGTTTTGCATTTTTTTCCTCAAGGCTAAGTATTTTAAGATGAAACCTGTTGCTTTATTCCCACTTCAGAACCAGACAAACAAATGAAACTTCAGCGTGGGAAAAAAAGTCACAAACCAAAGCAGTAATTAAAGCTGAACTGAGAATTTGTTACCAATCTGAAAATGAACTTTCATGAAACATTTGTTTTTCAATGAATTTGCTAATAAATAGTGCACACTTTCTGAGAAAGTTTCAGCCTGTAGATCTGGAATCTATATGTTGTAATACATAGCATTAGAGAGTAAAATGGTGACACAAGTGACAAAATGTTATTTTGCTCACAGTGCTTTTCATACTCCAATTCTACGCCAATCCCCACCCCCACCAGAAAAGCAGCCTGGCTTCCCGGTGGCAGCGTTCCCTGTGCCCATGTCACCCTCTCCCTTCTGCCAGCACCAGCACGGATGCAGGCAGAAGAGCAGGGAGCTGATCCAATTCTCTACATCCCCCACAAACACTTGGGAAAGCCAATGGAAGGGCACAGTACTCCTCACTGCAGTGGCACTGCCAGCCTCAAACACTGAAACTAAACAACAAAATAGGATTAACATTTGGCTACCACTTCATCTCGGCTGTGCTTCCTATCTGCCCAAGCACATTCCTAATGGAAGATTCACAAATCGATAACAAAATACCTGGATTTTCTGCAAGGTGAGCACTGACAGCCCACCACTGAAAATTCCAATCCCCGCAGCACTGGAGCGTACTACAAACTGCTGAGGTGTCCTACCACAGCAAAAAATGTTTCTGGATGCAGTTTCCCTTTATTTCCAGTTTTTTATACTTCCTTCCTTGCCTGTTTTCAAACAGGAACATTTGGCTTTATAAATCACTTTTGGAAATATTTCATCATCTTGTTAACACCCAGCTTTCCTCTCTGCTATGCACAACACTACAACAGCCATCATTCCAAGCAATTATTCAGTTATTTAAAAGACATGTGGGTGTGGCACGTGGGGACATGGCTTAGCCGTGGACTGGGCATTGCTGGGGAAATGGCTGGACTCGATCTTGGAGGGCTTTTCCAACCTAAATGATTCTGTGATTCTTCGATAATTTTTTAAAAGCAGTGTGACCTCTTAAAATTTTGGAGGCAAGTTAGACTTCACTTCTCAATTTTAAAAGTCGTGACAGGTCTAATGACTTAAATGTCTTTTGGCAGCCTGTTCTACTTTGAGAAGGAACATCCAAACACTTCTATTTGTGGCTCTCCCTTCCTCGCTACAGTTACATTACAAGGTTTCAATGCGCGAACCACAGAGCCGTGCTAAGAGGAGATGTTCGGGCTCATTAACTACAGAGGAAAGCCAAGAAAGATGAAGCCTATACAGGGCTTGACTCCATCTCAGCCCAAGTGGATGCTGTGGGACAATTACACTGAGAACTAGGGGATGAAAAAAAACCTGGAAGCTGCTTCCAAGTGCTCAAGTCTGTTAGTGATGGCAGTAACACAAAGGTGGCTCTGCCAAAAGGAAGATGAAAGAGGAAGAAATGGGACAACACAATCAGAGCTGGAGCTTTTACTTCCCAGACAATGTAGGGAGCAGTGCTGTGTTATAAATACACAATCTAAAATACAGAAAGATACTGTATCTATTCATAGTGTCATATAAACATAAAGACAAACTGAGATTTACCATGACTCAAAATAACATCATAAAAGTACACAAATAAAGTAAAACTTCCCCAGAAAAGCAGTCATTAAATGGCTGGAAACTCCATGCAGAACAAGAAATAACTGGAAGTTGTAGATAAGCACAATGTCTCTCCAAAACCATATCAAGTCTAACTTCAATAGGTTAATAGGCAAGAAACAGCAGCTAAGCCCACTCTGGTACAGCCCTGAGCCTGCTGAATGCCCAACACACAGAGTGCTCTGTGCTGCTCACCCCGGGGTCAGCAGCAACACTGGACACATGTCACGAGAGTTAAAAACACATCAAACAAGATAAATTCATCAAAGTATTGTAATAATAACAGCAGACAACTGTGCTGGTTATTGACACATGCTCTGACCCAGTGTCACCAAACCTGACAGCTTCAAGACATCCAAGACAGGCATCAGACAAAAACAAAGGTAAAATATATTTGGACTCCATATATATGAGCTAGAATTAAAACCCCTCATAAGTTACCCAAACCTCTAAGCCAAAAAGAAAGTTAAAAAAAACATAAACAGATGGCAAAGTCCAACAGAGCTATACTGATGAAGCACTGAAACTCCAAAGGATATCAAGTACATAGGTGCCTACTATGGAGAGACAAAGTGGAATTTTAAGAGATCAGCAGACAGAAGTACAAAAATATGGGGTTTTAAAGTAATAGTGAAATAAAACGTAATAAAAACACAGTGAGATTCATGCCCATATACATAACAATTAAAATCTGATCTAACTACAAAAGACTACTACTAAAAAAGTAGTGCACAAATTCCTTGAGCAGACAGATGAATTAGTGGGTAATCACAAAACAGCTTTTCCACTTTTAAAAGATCTCCAGACAAATCTGTATGCTAGAAGATACCAAAAATTATCACCAAGCTGCCGTGCTTTGATGAGACCCAAAAGAACTGAATCATCAAAATCCACACCACCAACAACTGTCCATCATATGAGCCAAAACCTCTGCAATGCACTAAGGAAAGGAAGATCAATAGATTAAAATGTGCAAATGAAGAAATTCAGGATAAGCAGAACATCTGAATTTCTTCAGTGGTAACCAGCACCAAGCCAGCTGCACAAACAGCTCCACAGTGAAGAAAATTCACAGCTAACATATGCAGAATAACACATTTGGAGGGGGAAAAAGCTCTCCCTATCGTACAATTCACTGCTTCTAAATCAACTTAAAACGAGATTTCTCACTGGAAAACTAGAATGTCAGAGGAATAGGAAAATAAAACATTGTTACATGACTAAATGACCAGTACATTCCTTCCCAAAAATGCCATACTCAGTCCTGGTCATATCACAACAGCAAACCCAAAACTGAACCAGGAAAGTTCAGAGACTGGCCATGAGAATCAGTGATGCCAGAAAACCTAAGCTGATGTATTTGGACCCCAGTGAGTTCCCAAGGTGAGCAGTCCTGTCTGAACAGCACCTTTAGGGATTTAATTATACTTTTTTTTCCCTACTAATACACCCAATCCCAAAACATTCAGAAGCAACAAGTGGAGTGATAAGTTTAGTGCTGATGTAAAAAAAAAAAAAAAAAATCCCTTAGAGTAATTTATAACTTTTCATTAAAATTAAACCTCTTTTTGCACAAATCAAACAGCTTGTGGTTGCTACACACTCCAGGGAATTACCTAAAATCCCAAGAAAGTTTAGCGGCAGAACATTCCAATTCCTTCACTGCCTTCGCTAAGGGCAGCTTTAATGAGAAAAAAAAAATACTTTAACTGATGCAAAAAGGATTTATTGTAAGTTGATAGTCTGCTTATTTTGTAAAATTAAGATGCTCCTCTGCATGAATACTAAATGGTAAAAACCCTGGAAATTAAAGCACCTAAGAGACCACATAAAGCAGGTTTTCTTTCCGTTTTCCTACCAAACCCTGCAACTGTACACATACAAATCAGGCTTATCTATTTATATGGAATTAATCAGGATTACCACTTTCATCTTGGCAATTTCACTGGAGGACGAAATCAATAGCACCCAATCAGTAAAATATGACTGTTTCCACTGTGCTGAGGCATTTTCTCTATTAGGAACTATTCTGCCTTTTTAAAAAATCAATAGCCTCAGGCATTATGTTTCAATAGTGGAGGCCCAGAGCTGTATTCCAGCAGGACAATCCAAGCAGCACCCCGGTGTTTGAGGCAGCTCTCCCCTCTCAGCTTAGCACACCAGAGAAGCAAACACAGCCCTGTGCCTCCACAGCCATTCCCAAACGCTGCATCAAGGCTTTGGAGCTCTCAGGGGCTGAACACCTAGTCCACAACCCTCAGAGGAAGGTAAAAAAACCCTTCTGGATCCAGCATGGAAGCTGCAATCTGGGCCCTGCAGCCACTGAGACCCCTACAAATCAGCTAAACAGAAGTGGAGTTTCCCTTCCACCAAGTGACATCCATCCCAACATTAGCGCCGATTCCTTATGGGAAACCAGCACTAATTAGTTCCTAGCAACAACTCCAGTTATACCTCCTCATAGGCAATGCTAAGTGAAACTTTAAACCTCCTGCACCTATAAAATCACTGCATGTTTAGAAAAGTTGGCTACAAACATTGGCACACATTTTACACACCAAATTATCTCCATGAAACTGGTGATGATAATAAAATTCGCTTTCAAACCTCCTGTGATGCTCAGGCTGATTTTGCCCAAGTTAAATGTTTTTATAGCTTGAAAACTGAAGCAGAATATTGCACTGCTCCTTGTGTAGTTTTCCTAAACTCCCACTTCATTTCCTCACTCATTTATTATCACTCTCCTTCTCTTGGCCATGCAACAAACTCCAGCTAGGTGCCTACAGAGTCTTCAGACTTCTCTGACAATCTCTGGCTGAAGGTTAATGGCGTGTAAATCACAAGGGCATTTTATCAACAGGAACAACCAAATACTGTTATTTGTATAAGGAAATATCTACCATATGTAACTTCCTTACTTACACTGATAAGTTCGCACAAGGTAACTAAGCCAAGCTTTTTTTTTTTTTATGACACTTTTTGTTTGCTGCTTTTCACTGTGATGAACATTAGGCACAGGTGTGTACACACCTGACAACTTTGAAACTGAAGTGTTAGTTTATTAGGAAAGCTTCATAAGCCAGTCAAGTAATTTTCTTAGATGACTAATAAACATGCACTGCAAAAGCCATATGCAACATGTCCATATGGAACAGGAATATCAAGCAGGGAGACCGGTGCTTAACTGACTTGGGACGTAACCGAGACCTGAATATTTCTGCTCTATTTTTAACTTGGGATATAATTAGAAATAATCAAGCAGCGCACACAAAACAGAAACAAATGATGACCTGCTGTTTCTAGGGTCCCCAGCCGGTCTGTGCTGCCATCCTTAGCTTTCCATGCCCCCCCATCACTCCCCAGGACGAGTATCCCTGGCAGCAGCAGCACCTCCTGGATGCAGTTCCCAACTTGCTGCTCACAGACCCCTTCAGTTCTGGGCTCCTCCTGCAGCTCCAGGCCCACCCACTGCTAATTCTGCTACATTGGGACTGCCCAAAGCAGCAGTTTGTCCTCTAAAAACAAAAAACATATCGATTCCAAGGACTTCAAGAATACCAGGGAGAGACAGAACAAATTTCCTGCTTCTGAATAATCTCATTTGCAATCTTAATGGTGTATACAGGCTATCACAGCTTTCCTATTAAAAATTAAGTGACACCAGCTTCATTTTTATTTCAAATAATGCAATCTCTATAGATCCAAGTTTTTATGCTCATCTCAACTCAGTTACAAACAGTTATAGGAGGCAGGATTTAGCTTAATTTGGTGCTTCTTCCTGATTTGTTTTATTCCCTCAGCTAAGTGAAATGTTGTCCCAATTCTAAAATCAGCGCTCATCTCGCCTTATCTGCAGAGCAACCAGCTAGACTCGAAAACACACTAATGTTGGCAGATACACAAATAAATGAAGTTATACAGTTTTTTCCTAAAACCATTCAGCTGCACTATTTTCTTCCTCAGAGAGCCATGAAGAGCTATTTATAAATAGGATCAAATGTCCCTCCAACACACATGACACCACACAAAGAATATGGGCTTCCAAACCTGCAACTTCTGCTCATTTATGGCACTTTTACCCACACCAAAACGCCAGCATGGGGGTTTTTGTGCATTTAAACCCCCTGTTCTGCACAAAGCAAGCAGCACTTCAGCCTTGACAAGGCCAGCTGTGAGTCCCACAGCTCAAGCTCCACCTGGACCTACAAACCCGGTGTTGCTGTGCCTCTCCTGCCCTCAGCATCAGCCTAAGGAGGCTCTTCCCAGCATCCTGGAGAGACCAGGCTTCACCCAGCGCATGGAACAGAAGACAACACTACTCCCCTCATATCTAAACTCCACGGGGAGAACTTTCATGCCATGGAACACCTGCACCCAACTCCCTCTCTTATGAGCACCTGCCCCAATAAAAGCACGTGGAACATCCTGTATTTAAGAAAAACTTGTAGCACTTAGATGGGAAATAGTGTGAAGTTCATCCGCTACACATGAAGTGTCTCCTCTTTGTTGAGACAAAGAGCTAAGAAAGCCTTTCTCCCTTTCCTCTAAGTAACTGGTACAAACACCCTCAGACAGGGAAAGCCCAGCTCCTGCTCCTCCCCAGGGATTCCACAGGACAGCATCCATGGACACAGCATAAAAGCACCTTCCACAATACAGAGACAGAGGAGAGAAGGAGTCCACCAGAACTTCCAAGATTTCCACAGTGATACTCCCAAATCCCTGCTCCAATAAACAGCTCCAATGAAGGTTTTATTCCATATCATTTCAGCACATCACTCCCCCTCTGCAGACTTAATTCACATCTTTGGCTCCAACAGACAGAATTTCACCTACTAATTTGATTTCCTCAAACCATAAAGGACTATTAAAAACTAGCAAAGAGCTACAAACACAACCATAAGACCACTGAGCTGTCAGGAGAGCAGGAATATCAGAAAAGAATCACCACGTGGCAAGACATTACACATCACAAAGTAACTTATCTGTCACACATGTTCTGCAGATTTTTGAATCAAACTGCAATATTTTTCAAAAGAAAAAAAAATCTGCTTCAAACCTGGAATCTGCAAAGCTTGTACTGTGTAAGAGGATAAATAAAAATATTCCCTGTCAACAGGAGTCAGCACGCATGGCTCCATCAGTGGTGTCCAAAATGAGAACCACCGTGGAAGATCCTGCCTAATGCAATTCGAAACAGAACAATTACACCATTTAATGTCAGATTTTAACCATTCTCACTTTCCCAAATCGCTAACAAGTTGCTAAAACACACTCATTTGACCAGCAGTTTTTTCCATATTCTATTTGCACAGAGCTCTCTCTTAAAATATCAAGATTCAATCAACCTACGGAGGATTTTTTTTTTTTTTAATCCCAGCACTCAGCATTCAAGACCAGATTTTCTTTCAAGCTTCCTACTAGCTTATTGCTGGCAAGAAGGAAATAAAGAAGTTACTTTTGAAAGCCAGTATTTGGCATAACGAGCAGATAACATCGCTGCAAAGCTAAGGAGGCTTCTGTGGTATTAATGGTCTCATGCAAGAGCTTTTGAGAGAGCCTTCTCCTGCCTCACCTGGGTGAGATTACGCTTTCCGGAGCCTATAAAGAACCAGGATTCAATCACAGACCATTAAAGACAACAATGGTAAAAGGTGTGAGAACTACCGCGGCTGAAATGCTGCCAGACCGCTCATTTCTGGGCTACTGCGGCAGTTCCCAGGCAAGTTCTTCTCTCCCCACAGGTTGCCGGTACCGAGCCCGTGCCGCTTCCAGCTCCCTCCCGAGCCGGAGCAGAGCCCGCCCGCGCCCGGCTCCCCTCAGGGGTGAGCCCGATCGCCCTCAGGTGTGCCCGGCTCCCCTCCCGGGTGCCAGCGGGCCGGGAGCACAGGTGGGCGAAGCGTTCAGCCGTCCCACAGACGGGGCTCCAGGTGCCCCTTGCTGGCGGGGAGGCACCGCCGCCGCTCCCCAGGCTCGCACTGTCCCCCGCCGGTGCCCGCACGGGGGAGCGGAGCGGGCTCAGCCCCTCGGCTCCGCTCGCCCTGCCGGGGCCGCCCCGGGCCCCGCCGCCCCCGGGACCCCTCCGCGGCTCCG